>OZ012706.1:31036038-31170811 GCA_963942595.1 Cylloceria caligata
TTATGAGACTTACCGTATTTGTAAATCTTGTAATAAAGTTATGAGTAATCATCACAAGATTCACGAATGTGGTGTTTCTTTTTGTCGTTTGTATCGTAGTTCGCATGGCTACAATGATCGTTGCTATATGCAAATTGTCAAACCACCGAAAGAATTGGAACCGGTCGCGGGACACCGTGAAACGCTATTTATATTTTACGATTTTGAAACGCGACAGGATAAGCCGTATATTATTCCAAATACGGGAGACGACTCGTTCGAGCACGTAGTCACTCATTGTATAGCGCAACAGCCGTGTGAGCTTTGTTTTTCAGCGGGAGAGCATCTACCCTTGAGCAGTTGCTCGTGGTGTGGTGTACGAGAATTTTTATTAAAAAATAATCCATTAGATGAATTTGTAGATTTGGCCGTGCGACCTTCTACGAAATTTCGTAATATAGTGTGTATTGCACACAACGCTAAGGCATTTGACAGCCAATTTGTATTGCGAAGTATCGTAGAACGTTCCACGGATATGCCCACACCCAGTATAATCTTGACCGGTAATTCAATATTTTCAATGCGAGTGGGCCGCACGACTTTTATAGACAGCATAAATTATTTTCATATGCGACTCAGTGCACTACCCAAAGCCTTAGGGTTTAGCGAGCAATTGACCAAGGGTTATTTCCCGCACCTCTTCAACACTGAAGATGCACGAGGCTATAACGGTGTTCTCCCCGCAGCTACGTATTACTCGCCAGACACAATGAGTAAACCAGACCACGCGGAATTTTACGAATGGTACGCTGAGCAAGTCGATAAAGCCGTAGCATTTGATTTTGAAAAAGAAATTTTTAAGTATTGCAAGATGGATGTTGACATACTCCGTCGAGCTTGCTTCGAATTTCGGAAAATATTTTTATCCGTAGGTAATACATGCCACATTCACCGAGGCCACTACGATAGCATCGGCTTGCTCGGTCGTGTACCGTCGTAATTTTCTAAGACCCGATACAATTGGTCTTATACTTGCCGGTGGTTATATGCGTGCGGAACATCACTCATAGCAGGCCGTCGACTGGCTATTATGGGTCGAGCATGAGCTCGGTCATGCGCTTATTCACGCGGGTCGCACCCGTGAACATAAGCTACCTGAAGGGCCACGTGTCGACGGCTATATAGAGGTAAACAATCGTCGTATTGTTTATCAATACCATGGTTATTACTGGCATGGATGCCGTGAGTGTTTTCCAAACGATCGCGCGAGAACGTCTCACGCTGGTAACGAGAGTATGGACACTCGATATAAGCGCACTGTGGCAATGAGTTTAAAAATTCGTTCGCATGGTTACGAATTGGTGGAAATGTGGGAGTGTAACTTCAATCTACTCCGCAAAGTCGAGCCACGCGTAAACGAATTTTTCAAAAATCATCCACGGCGCACCACAGACAGTTTGAACCCTCGTGCAGCGTTTTATGGTGGTCGCACAGGTAATATCGTCACCTCCTACGATGTCGCACCAGGGGAGAAGATATCGTACATCGATATCTGCTCGCTGCATCCTTATATATGTAAGACAGGTCGCTTCCCGGTGGCGCACCCGAAAATATATATCGGTACCGAGTGCGACGATTTGTTGGGGGGTTCACTCGATGCTCTCGGTGTAACCGTCAACGGTTTGGCCGAGTGTACCGTATTGCCTCCGCGCCACCTTTTTCACCCCGTGCTACCTGTTCGAATGCACGAGAGACTGCTATTTACTCTGTGCCGTAAGTGTACAGAGTCTATGGCTCAAGTCTCGTGCATTCATGAGAACCCTGACCACAGGGCTTTCAGCGGTACCTGGGTGACGGATGAGGTGCGGAAGGCAATAGATATGGGCTATGAAATCTTAAAAATTTCGATGATTTGGGCGTACAAAACAACAATGTACAATCCGGTTACACGCGAGAGTGGACTGTTTGCCTCTTATGTAAATACATTTTTGAAAATTAAACAGGAGGCGAGCGGTTGGCCCGAGCACTGTATCGATGAAGCGTCTCGCAAGGAATATATAGATTATTACGAACGCGTGGAGGGTATCCGGCTAAACGCTAACAACATTACGCATAATCAGAGCTTACACTCAGTTGCTAAGCTTTGCTTAAATTCATTCTGGGGTAAGTTCGGTCAGCGGGATAACCTGACGCGCACGGAAGTAATTAAAACTCGCGAGAAGCTATTGTTGTATTTGTACGACAATGAGAAAGAAATTTAACGCCGGCTACCGGTTAACGACGATTTATTATATTTAAACTGGATATCTCGCGAGGAGGCTATTACCCCTAACCCCTTAATTAGTATGGTTATAGCTGCATTTACAGCGGCCTTGGCCCGTCTGAAACTTTATAGCTACCTCGAGCTATTGGACAGACGGGTTTTGTATTACAACACGGAGTCTGTTATTTACGTGAGTACTGGTGATGATGTTTGGGAACCCTCGGTAGGTAATCTCTTCGGCGACATGACCAACGAGTTGATATCGGTGGCTCCGAACGCTTATATCAACTCGTTCGTCTCCGGTGGCCCGAAATTTTATGGTTATACGGTTACGACTACCAAGGATCCTGAAACGGTGGTGGACACTGTTTGTGAAGTGAAGGCGATAAGTTTGAATTATACAAACTCGGAAACAATTAATGTTAATACAATAAGTGAACGGTAATGATTTACGGTATTTAATTAAAATTTTCATTTAATTAAAAAAACACCCCTCCACACGTCATCACCCGTACAATGTACAAAACTTGTCGTGTCGTATGCCGTAAAAGTCGCCATATGACACACCGGTTATCACTACCGTTTGGTTTTAAAGATAACGATGCTGATGATGGCTAGTAACATCTATTTGTAATATAAACTTTTGTAAATATGTAAATATGTATCAACATGTAAATAGAATGCGCTCGCCTCTGCGCGCGCGCGCTCGTGTGTGTGTGTAAATGGGTACATTTATCTGTACAGCGTTGTAAATTATTTTTATTCTTTATGAATATGATTGTATATATGTATATGTGTAAAAACGATGAAAATATATGGCTTTATTTATATAATTTCGTAAAATGATAATGAAATCACGTATATACAAGCGTGTACAGAACGATATTATATGCGGATTTATTTGTATAATTTTGTGAAATTATAATAAAAACACGTATATACAAACGTGTGCAAAACCATTTTGAAATTCGTATGAATGAATTCGAAACTTTGAATTTCCTGTCTTATTATTCGAAAGTACTTCCACCATACACATTTTCATATTTAACTATGCTGGTCATTGACGCGAGATGTATATATCTAATGGTAACAGCTGTGAAAAAAAGTTAGTTGAAAAGGAAACGTCGTTGTGAAAGCATCTTTGCCTCTCTTTCCACAATGAATACTATTGGCAGTATACTCTTGATCGACTGCTGCAAGGATCCCCGAGACTTCACCAAAGCTGAGCTCGCGTACGTACCGAAACCGCTGCTGCTGAAACATTGGGGCGGAAAAATAGAAATTTTGTATGACAAACTACCGGAGGAGCTGAAGGTTTACCGTGAGGTCTCCTCGTTCATGCCGTACTATGTACATTACAAAAAATCAGGTACGAAAACAGAAATTGACGGTCGACCACCAGCTCGCCGCGACTGCCACGGATGCCATTGAAAATAACGGATGAACAATACATGTTTGTTGGACGAGAATGGTAAAATAAAACAGTTTTTTATGAAACTAAAAAATAACGAGCGTTTTTATTTACCGTTGTTGTAAATAGTCGTTTCAATCAATAAAGTTTTTTAATTAACAAAAATTTTTATAATGCTACGGAGGGGTCTCGGTTATCGACGACTGGGGGGGGGGGACCGGTTGATGGTGGGGTGCAGAATATTATTTACCGCGAGACCCAATCTACTTATCTTCTGTAAGTTCCAAATTTGCTGTAGCGATGGTCGGCTACATACCGACGGTTGACAACGATCCGCTTTGCCGATCGCCCATACATTTTCTGCTAAACCGACTGCCAACGTTCAATCTTCTTTACCGTATGTCGGTAACCCGACTACCAACCGTAGATGACGCATCGGTAATTGATTTTATACTGGACCGGCTGACAACATCCAATCTTCTTTACCGACTGTCGGTAACATGATTACCGACTGTAGTTGGCGTATCGGTAATTTTCTGCTAGACCGTCTGCGAACGTCAAATCTTTTTTACCGACGATCGGAAACACGTTTGCCGACATTATATGGCGCATCGGCAATTAATTTTAGGTCAAAATCCGGATGAATTTTGCCGCAGATGGCGCTGCGACGCTGCACCAATCAGAACACTAGGATAGGTGGACTGGGGTGGGGACTGGCGGGGACCAATCAGGAACGAGGGTGGGGTAGTGAGGGTAGACACGCCCCCTGGAACAACCAATGAGGATGCCGCAGGGGAGGGGTAGTGGTGGGGAGTGGGCGGGGTTAGTGTAGACACGCCTTGGCGCCAGCCGGCTACGCCCTGTCTTTCTATAACGGGCCCCTTCTACTGGCGCGTTCCGAAATCGTAAATTATAAATAGAGTTTTAGGGTGTCCCGCGACCGGATCCAATTCTTTCCGTGGTTTGACAATTTGCATATATCAACGATCATTGTAACCATGCGAACTACGACACAAGCGATAAAAATAAAAACCGCATTCGTGAATCTTGTGTTTATTATTCATAACTTTATCACAAGATTTACAAACGCGGTAAGTCTCGCAAATATATTTTCGTAACTGTTTGGCCTTATTGCGGGCTACCAAAGGTTTTCAATTATTAGCGAAACACACGGGTTCGTAGAACATTCATCCACAATCGTCACACGACTTCTCGCAATTCACAGCGGCAGGCACTGTTTGACTAGTACCCGCCACCGAACCAGGCACGAGCTTTTTATCAACCGCTGGGACTAACTCTTTGATACAGGGCGGCACACTGAAGCATCGTGGACACTTACTCGTGCAACGATGCTCGAATTCACGACGGTAAGATTTATTGCACGGTATACAATAATTATTACCACCTGTTGCGCCCATTAGGTTGGTCATTGGCGAATAGTGTTTTTAAATAGCACTATATGCTATATTAACAACCTCGATGGCCCCTGCATTACGAAAGACGTTTGTCTATCAAAAAGTGGATATGCACCTGTACCGAGTGACTCCCAATCGTATACCACGATAGCAATCCTCAAAGGCATGAGGTATCTTTGGAAATTTGTTATTTCCGGGCAAGAGATCGCGCTTTTTCACGTTGGTCGAGCGACGCTTCTTGTCGTATACGAGTCCAAGCTATTTCCGAGTCTTTGCTACGTTCGCGTTCATGTACGTTATTTGCAAGGGCTACAACGATCGAGCGCGGAAAACACAAATTACCCCTGTTTTGTATTATACAAATCACAAAATCGACTCTTCACTATTGACACACGGAGTCCCTGACCAGTGGGCACCGTTACATACGTAACGGTGAATCGCAACGTGTCAGAGGCCGCGAGAACCCTCGAGCTCTGATTCACGGCACACATCAAAGCCCATAGGGCTTCATCAGTGAACCGTGAAATAGGCCTCAATGATATACCCGCTCCGCCGTCTGCCATCTCGTCTGTGGGAAAAACCCACACCTATTAAATCTGTATCATCGCGATCCTTTACGAAATAATCGTGAATATGTCGGATAGAGTTACGGATCCACGTGACCGCTTTTATAGATGCGGGTGGCTGTACTAACGCGAGATTCATGTGTCACGCTGAAGCCCCGAAACGACCCAAATATTTATATCGCTCCGCACCCGCGACAAGAAAACGATTTCCCGGCAATAAAATATCGTCCGTATCATCGATGATAATCTCAGTGTCTCGGATCTCTGTACCAGGGCTATTATTCCTAGTATTATCGATGCCTGCTTCCACGCGACTAACGCTATTAACCCCAGCATCAACTAAACCCCTACCTATTCGATTCTCGAGACATACATCGTGCGATAGAGATGCTGATGACGACACTATCGATTCTGGAGACGTCGGCGATGCTGTTGCTGATGACGATTCGTCTTTATCTGACGACGAGCACGTTGATAACTCCGATGATGATGATGACGATGACGACGAAGACGAGGGCTCTGCAAAAACCAGTGATGGTATCGGCGACAGCAGCAGAGGCCAGTGAGCTGTAAAATATCCAGATTTGGAATTTTTTTACGCTCACTCTTCAGGGGACCCACGCCATGCCTCGTACAGACGTACGGCAACAAGGTCGTCGTCGTCGTCGCAGAAGTCGGAATCATCCCCGACCGTACCATCCGCGTGGTAGTAAGATATCACACGGATGTGAATAACCACCGCATCTTCATGCAGGTCAATACCTTGCTCGTGAAGCGGTGGTGGCTCGGGACTATCAGAAATATTTGCGACCTCGTGCACGACACCAGGCGCGACAACTTGCTGCTGATCATCTATTAGAAAATGAATTTTATAAATTCACCTTCATAGAATAATCTAATTCTAAATATTAAAAAAATATTTTCACTCACCATAATTTGAGTCATTCGCAGATTCTGTGGATGCCTCGTCTATATTTAAAGGCCTCTCCTCAACCATCACTGGTTGTTGTTCTTCTTCCTCTATGCCCGGCTGTTCAGGATCAGGGCTAGCCTGGCTGCTGAGGACATCATCGTCGTCGTTGGAGCTGTCACTGTCGCTGTCATCATCTTTCTTCTCCTCCTCCTCCATAGCCTCATCATCGGCGTCTCTTAACCCTTTGCACTCCGTTGTCGCCGTATTTGCGACATTAAAGCCTCTATGCCCTACTAGGCTGGAGCGCAAAGGGTTAAATGATCGAGTTCCTGGGCCTCCATAGGCCCCAGTTGATTATTTTCATCGCCGTCGATGAACAATATATCGTCGTTGTCGTCGTCACCGTCGTTTGTCGATACACCCGACATTGAGGAGTCGTCGTCGTCGTCGTCGGGGCTAGTTGATGTCGTGCATGACGACGGTGACGCCAAGTATGAGTCAGCGCTGCAAGGTCCAGCGTCGTTCTCGCTGCTACCCGACGCAAGTAGCGAGCGCATAGCTGTAAGGAAAAATAAAAATAAAAATTTAGCGTCTTTAAAGAAAAACGTTTTGTTTTTCACTCTTTTGTTTTTGATTTTTTAATTTCGCAAATAAATTTTTATAGTTTTTTCAAAAATTGAATAAGCCACATTGCCGTCGCGAACGAGTCTACGAAGAAAGTTTTACTTTGATTGATTGACGGAAAGTGTATTAATTTTTGCGCGACAAAGTGAAAGTGGTTAAAAAATTAATTTACTTTTCGTCAACCAATTAAAGTAAAACTTGATTCATAGCCTCACTGGTGTCGACAATGTATTTTACTACATTTTTTTGAAAAATAATTTTTTTAAATTTCAATAAAAAATTATTTCTGCGGGATTTAAAACAAGTATAAAATGAAACCACTTTCAGTCAACTGATCAAAATAAAACTATAATAAAATTGTCAACTAATAAAAAATTCTTTTTTCTAGATTAAAAAAGTAAAATACAAAAGAGCGAATAACAAAAGACGCTAAAAAACCCCAATTTTCCGTACAAATACTCAATATCTAAACACTGAAGGGGTTTTACATGTATGAGCATCGGGGGGCAATAGTTTTAGCGTGAAAAAAAACACTTTTGCGATTTTTTTTTAGAAATATGGATTGAGCAAACTTATCGAAACCTTTTGTACATTATTAAGTATGATTTCAACAACACTCAGTAATTTTTTTATGCGGAAATATCGACAAGCAAGCCGGTGACTGAGCTTTTCCAAGAACGTCTTTGGAAATCGCCGATTTGCGGTGTACACTGTATCTCAGCTGGAAATTATCTGAAATAAAAAACCATTAAAATTTGGTTGAAGTATCATTAAATCCTCCCCCTCTCCACCGTCATTTAAAGTGGAAACTGCTATTCTTTACGAAAAATTCCGCCATTTTTTAAGTGGAAAACCCTTTTAATGTAACAAACAAAAATCTAAAACTTAACGTTGAGGGGAGGTATTTTAAATGTAGAAAGTGTGTACCAAGTTTGAAATAAATCGGTAATGTAGTTTTTGAATAGCAGTGTACACGGACTTTTAAAAAGTAGTTTTGAGAAAAACGCGTTTAAAGTTTTCTCACTCGACGGTATATAGCGTGGATCACAATCGGCATTTTTACCTGGATTTGAAAGCCAAGACGTTCTTTGGTGCAACTTTTGAACTCAACTGTACCATCACACTGAGCACATTTAACCAAACTTGAAATTGTTGAGAAAACAAGCAAAAAATCGATGATTCTATAATGTTTTTCAACGTCTTCTGGCACGCTCGAACTGGTATTGAACTTTCTTTTTTTCGATGATGCACTCTTCGTATTAGCTTCATCCTTATTTTGTTTCTTTATATTAGGCCTTTTTTCGTTCCGCATGAATGAGTGCTTGTACCTCTTCGGTCATCTCTCGACACTTTAGATTTAGATAAAATCACTGAGAATAAGCACACGATCGAGCGTAGAACAACTAAGTGACGCTCGTCTCTCTTTTTAAAATATTATACAGTCTATAATATACACATATAAAATATGTATTTACGGCTTTAGTTACCGGTCTTTACTAAATAGAAATTTTTCGGAACAGAACAATAGGCCAGAACGATCCCCAAGTTAATAAACTGTATACCTCTCGCTCGCCAGCTGCGCGCTGTCTTTCCGAGAGGAGACTAACTAGTCAATAACTTCGAGAGTTTTGCTCTGATCGACTTCAAATTTTGAGACTATATTCTTGAAATGTTTAACTATAAGCAAAGACAAAAACATCGATTTTTCAAAAGTGCAAACCCTTACCAGCCTCTTTAAAATAAATGAACGAGTCAAAATAAAAATTTATCGTCATTAAGAAAAACGTTTGGTTTTTCACTCTTTTGTATTTTTTATTAAAATTTGTTAATCTCGTAAAAATATTTTCAATATTTTTTTTAAAAATTGAATAAAATACATTGCCGACAACGACGCGTTTATGAACCAAGTATTACTTTGATTGATGAAAGTGTATTAATTCTTGCGCAACAAAGTGAAAGTGGATTAAAAATTAATCTACTTTTCGTCAACCAATTAAAATAAAAACTTGGTTCATAGACTCATTGGCATAGACAAAGTATTTTATTAACTTTATGAAAAAATAATAAATTTTTCAAAAAATAATACATTTTTTTAAAAACAATAAATTATTTTTGTGAGATTTCAAAAATTAAACCATTTTCAGTCAACCAATCAAAGTAAAACATGGTCTATAGACTCATTCACGCTGACTATGTATTTTATTAAATTTTTTAAAACAATAACAAAATTGTTAAAAAATAACTATAATTTTTGCTAGATTTAAAAAGTAAAAATAAAATACAAAATACGATAAAACTTTAATCTTCTAGTCGTTCAATCATTTTAAGATTGATAAATATTTAAATAATAAAAATTATTTTTGCAGATTTAAAAAATTTAAATGAAATAAAAAAATACAAAATGAAAGTAAAAAACAAAAGAGCTGTTAACAAAACTTTTTTCTTTAAAGATGACAAGATTTATATATAGGGTTTTGTTGGAAAATCATCGATCGATATTCGCCGATAAAGCCGAGGCAGTGCCTGGCGCTCTCTCGTTTGACTTCGGCATAGCTCTCTGTATCTCACTCATTTGATTTCAGAGCTCAACGACGCTTTCGTGAAGTGCAGCCATATTGAAAAATTAGACACTTATGTGAAAACCCGCCTGGACAACGCACACATCTTTCGCACACTCTCGGACTTTTCACCGCTATTCACCGGATCCACTCAACATACTATATTCGTGCTCACCAGGACTCAAAACTCAGGTAAGAGTACACCGTTATAGATTATCGTAATTAAATGACGGTGAGGAGTGAAAAACTCATCGGTACATCAACATAAAGGTCTCACTCTGTGGCGTGCTCTGCAGCACGGGCTGTACCACGTTTTCCTCATCACATTTCGCCTGCTCGATTAATATAATTGCACGTGTGCCTATTATTCACTGTACTTTTCCCCCAACTAAACTTGCTGGGAAGGTACTGTGAATATATTCTAATACCTTCTAACCACCTCAACCTCCCACTTTGACGTGCTCTGCAGCGCTAACTGCATCACGCTCTTTCATATCACATTTCAGCACTCAATCAACTCAAGTGCTAGTACTCTCTGTATTTTCTCTTATATAAATCTACTGAGAATTTATTGGGAACGAGTGACATATTCTGCACTCTCACACTTCTCATTCCGTGGCGTGCTCTGCAGCGCTGGCTGTACCATGTACTATACACGACACTCAATAGAAGACAGCACACAGACCTGCATTAAATTAATTTAAATTCATTTGTATTTATTTTTATATTTATTATTTTTCATTTTTCTCTGATATATTTTGTAGTATTTAAAGTCGATGGTAGAATAAAACCATTTTCTGTACCAACATCTGTCAGTTTGGTTATTTATCCCCCGCCGTGAGTGAAAACTCATTATTATCAATATCTTACAGATTTATTCCACCAACACCAAGGAAGGAATTCTCAACAGGTTTGAACGTGAATTAAAGTTTTTTTCAAATTTTTGAAGCACCGTTGTTGCTTGCTACAACATACAATTTGAATTACTCGGAAACAAAGAGTACAACCGTGGGTCTTCAGGTACGCGCAAACGGTGACGTTACACCGGTCGTTAAGCTGCAGCATAATAGCTTGTCGGGTGGCATCGCCTTTGAATCTACAAAGTGGAGTAAACTACAAAATGCTTTGACCGAAATAGCATCATATTTCGGGGCCTGTACGAAGAAAGCAGTACGTTTTGGCGCCGCCGTTTGGGCGCGACCGTTTCGGCGCGACCGTTTTGGCGCGAGGACGTTTTGGCGCGAGACGTTTTGGCGCGAGATGTTTTGGCGCGAGGACGATCTGGCGCGGGGATGATTTGGCGCGGGGACGTTTTGGCGCGGGGACGTTTTGGCGCGGGGCCGTTTTGGCGCAGGGACGTTTTGGCGCGGTTGAAGTTAGTTAATTTTGCTTTACACATTATAATCGAAGCACCAGAAACAAGCAACTGAACTGCTCCCGTGAACGCATATATGCCCGGGGCGGGTTATAATGTGTAAAGGACCTAAAGAACCTAAAGAACCTAAATAACCTATTTAGATGGTTCTTAGGTTCTTAGGTTCTTTAGGTT
This sequence comes from Cylloceria caligata, assembly GCA_963942595.1. NCBI lineage: Eukaryota > Metazoa > Arthropoda > Insecta > Hymenoptera > Ichneumonidae > Cylloceria > Cylloceria caligata. The sequence continues at coordinate 31,047,317 of OZ012706.1, forward strand.
CTTTACACATTATAACCACCTATAATATAATATAATATAATATCATATAAATATAATTTCATATTATGTTGCTTCCCTGCATAGGTACATTGCAGTAAAAAAATAGTGAAAGTTGTGTTGTTTTGTTATGTTTGGATTTGTTTGGATTTGCCTGCGCGCCGAAACGCCCCCTCGCCAAAACGTCCCCGCGCCAAAACGTCCCCGCGCCAAATCGTTCCCGCGCCAAAACGTCATCGCGCCAAATCGTCCCCGCGCCAGATCGTCCTCGCGCCAAAACGTCTCGCGCCAAAACGTCCTCGCGCCAAAACGGTCGCGCCAAAACGGTCGCGCCCAAATGGCGGCGCCAAAACCTAACGTACCCTGTACGAATTATGGCTGGAAAGCTGATCAACGCATCCGTAACACTCAATATCGATGACTGCGAGATTCACTTCGCGTCCTCGTTTGGCTCAAAATCCATTGTTTTCGACCAAGGCAAGGATGAGGTGGTCGCCGAGGACGTCAACCTTAACGATGAAAATACGCAGGTACGACCACCACCACAGAAGAAGAAGAAGAAAAACATCTATTCACCGACTAAAGTGATGCAAAAGAAATCTTTTGATGGACTATGCATCGTAACGCCGTGTGTCGATGAGCGCTTCAGGAGGCTCCAGCGCTACGTCGTTTATGTGAAAAACTTTATCGATATTCTATGTGCTGAATTACTTATATATATTCCCGCTAGAGAGCTAGCCGAGAATGTGGACCAAGTGCGAATTAAAACTCTTTTAACACAGAATAGAATAGACATACTGGAGTTGAAGGTATTTTGTGTTCCGTTCATAACATAGGAAGTGAAAAAATTAATGACAGACATTTCTCTGGTGGCTTCAAAAGCGTTTGAAGAATGATCGGAGAACGATTGCCGGAGGTTACTCAAAAATTAATTTTTGATAATTCACACGATAACACATGATTATGATGATAATAATTAATTTTACTAGTTGTAGATGTTAAGATAATTATTGCGTTACTTTTTTTAAATACCCACTGTCGTGTCTCGTCGTCGATAACCCTCATGTCTCGTCTCAGTATAAATTGAAATTATTAATATTTGTATGTATAATACTCTCTACAATAAAAACATGTATGCTATTTAAACGTGTTTTTACTCAGCATCATTATTAATAGTTGCTTTGGAAAATTTATTTAAAATAAACGTCAAATAGTGAAAAACAAAAAAATCACAATCTTCTGAATACACATGCGCTTCAAAAGCTAAACTGTGCGCATGTGCCGCGGCGACACACGCTCACTCATAAGCTTAGGAGCAGGCGACCGTGTATCCGTATAAGCTGAACGGCGCCCGCGCACACATCTAATAAGGTAATAACGACCGGTGGGTGTTACGTCCTGGTTAGCCGTTATATTCTACATGTAAAATAAAAAAAAATGTATTCTATAATTCTATACATATATTTACATATTTTATATATATATATATAATCTAAATATATATATATTTTATACCTACTTTATACATATAATTTATTCGTGTATTTATTACATATTTTATACATATAATTCAATACGTATAATTAATACATATATTTTATATACACATATTCAATGCATATATTTATACGTATAATACGTACATACTAGTACATACATATGCATACTGTTTGAGAATCCGTCCGATGTTGTTTGACCGATCTGTGAAGATATTGGAAAAATATGAGTCTTCACTCACGACAGGGTGATAAATAACCAGACACGTCGATGGTATATTGAGGAAGCGGTTTATTCTACCTTCCGTCAGCTCGAATACAAAATACAGTTTTGTGTATAATTTTGAAAAATGTCAAAGTGAAAAATAAATACAAAAACAGGTTAAATTTAGGAAAAATACAAAATTGATATAAAAATAAATGCACCAAAATCAGAGAATTAAAAACTGTGTATAAATAAATAGATTGAATCAGATTTTGTCTGTGAGATTTGAGCAGCACGCAATTATCTTAATTGTATGCTGTATGTACTGAGAGCGGTGTACGTGCTGCAGCCAGTGCTGCGGAGCACGCCATGCTATGAGATAAATGAGTGCATAAAATATGTCAATTATTCACTGCAAGCTCTCAGCCGATTTATCTGAGAGAAGTTGCAGTGAATGGGTGAGAGCACTTGCAATTGAATTGCTTGAGTGCTGTGAGTGAATGTGAGGACAGCGACGCAGTCAGCACTGCGTAGCACAATACAACATAGACTCAGGATGCACAACTGAGCAGAGAATAGTCACAGTATTTTCCCAGCAGATCTTCTGGGGGAAAATACAGTGAATATAAAGCACTTGCGTAATTATATTAATTAAGCCGGCAAGACAGTGTGAGGAAAACGTGGTGTAGCCCGTGCTGCAGCGCACGCCACAAAGTAAGACAATTATGATGATGTACCGATGATATTATCCCTCCTCATCGTCATTGAATTTATTACAAAATTATAACGATGTACTCGTACCTGATTTTGAGACCTGTTGAGCACGATAGCTGTGTAGATCCCGTGAAAAGTGGCGAAGAATGTCCAAGAGATGCAGAGATGTGTGCGCTGTTGCCGTGATTGTTCCGAAAAGTGTCTAAATTTTCAACATGGCTGCGGAATACGAAAGCGTCGTTGGGCGCTGAAGTCAATTGAGAGAGATAGCTGGTGAGCGAAGCCGAAGTCAAGCGAGGGAGACATCCTCTCGTTCAATGCGGCATGCCTGCGAGGCACAGCCTCGGCTCCGCGAAGCCTGCCTCGGCTATCTCCGGCCCAACCGAACGCAGCGTGCTGGAGCACAGCAACAGGTCGACGCACGGCGAATATCGATCGCCGTGCGCCAGCTGATTATCCAACACATACATTTTCAAACGCTCACTAAGGTATATGCGAGAAACGCTAAGCGAAACATCGCGCATTAATGACCCGTGCGACTTTGTTTAGTCCCACGACTGGAGCAGCGCATAGCTATTGGATATGACTAAACGGGATAATGTTGCTCGCCAATGTTCCAATGTTATCCATTGGCGAGTAGCCACTTCAAATCTTTAGCTAACATAAGCAGTCCCACGTACCGGGCTGTGGTGTTTGGTCCAGGCGACCGTCGAACGGAAGCGATGAGCCCGACACCCGGCCGGGCTACGTCGGCAGGCCGGTGAGGCTGCGAGGCCCGTTGTTCTGATTCTTAGAATTTAGATAGAGACCCGCGGGACTCGCGACTATGCACTTTTGAGAGTAGGCGACTGGAGGGGCACTTAGCCATCCATCATATCGACAGTCGTTTGTCTTAAAAGAGGCAGTCCTCACTGTGCGCTCTAATTAGAAATATCGCTCTTCAAAAATTCCTATTCGTTTGCGTATTCAAAATTATCATTGTTCGCGCATTATTTAATATTTTAATCGCGCGCATCTTTCAACATTTTATTGTGCAACGATTAAACATTATCGCGCGCATCTTTTAACATTCTATTTGCCACGATTAAAACATTATCGCGCGCATCGTTTAACATTTTCTTGTACCTGCGAAATTAACGATTAAAACATTATCGCGCGCATCTTTTAACATTTTATTGTGCCGCGATTAAAACATTATCGCGCGCATCTTTTAACATTTTAATGTGCAACGATTAAACATTATTGCGCGCATCTTTTAACATTTTATTGTGCCACAATTAAAACATTATCGAGCGCATCTTTTAACATTCTATTGTACCACGATTAAAATATTATCGCGCGCATCTTTTAACATTTTATTGTGCCACGATTAAAACATTATCGCGCGCATCTTTTAACATTTTAATGTGCAGCGATTAAAAATTATCGCGCGCATCTTTTAACATTTTATTGTGCCACAATTAAAACATCATCGCGCGCATTTATAATGTTTTATTGTATCGTTCGCGTACCCAATTTGTGCGCGCACCAATAAACATTCATAACGGTATTGTACAAGGGTGTTCTGTGATTTTTCATAGACTTACCTGCTACGTTCCGACATTTCCTAACCCCGTCCTCTATACTGTTTTCTGTCGCCAAGCTAGCAGCGATTTCTCCCTCGTGGGCCAGCTACTTTGCGCGACCCTCGATCGTAGGGCCCCCGTGGCCTACACGCCGGTTCCCCTCTTTTTCCAGCGGGTCGTGCGCTCACCTAGAATGTGGTCGTCGATCCTCTGATTGCGTATACCCCAAACTCCCGTCTTCTTTACTGTTTTCTGTCGCCAAGCCGGCCACGATTTCTCTTTCGTGGGCCAGCTACTTTGTGTGACGCTTGGTCGTAGGGCCCCCGTGGCCTTTGGCTTTTCATTTCTAGCTAGGTGATCTCGAGCGCGAATCTCGTTGCACCTCCAAGTCACGTGCTGTTTCGTCCCGCGACGTCAGTTGCGAGTCTGCAGCACTCTACACCCTGGTGACGCTTGGAAACTCGCGCCGGGGGACCTTTCACTAGAGAGGGTGGCGTCAACCAACAGTTGCACACTCGTTTCGCTCTCTCAATTTCACGAACCAGCGTGGTACCTCATAGTCCTACACGCGGGTTCCATTCTTTTTCCGAGGAAGGTTCGAATGACCACGAAGAAAGTGGACAACGACCCATCCCGATTACCAATCATTACCTCGAAACTAGATGGGTAAAACCCGTAAAAGGGCGGGACGACAACACAAAGAAAAACAATCCGAGTTGTCAGGAGAAGACAGTTCAGTAGTGTAGATGCCGTGCCGAATCCCAACCAAGGATTGACTGACGTAACTATTGAACTACGCGATTGGTCCGACGGTAAGGGCGGACGAACCCTTACGCGAGTTGCGGTACCCGCAATACGTTCCGTAGTCGTTCAGCGGCACATAATACGGCCTGACAGCGAACGAACGGCGCCCGAACCGGGGCTGTCAACCTTGGCACACCCTCCCGAACCGGAAGACAACTTCTCAGACACCACCGGATCTGATTCGAAGAACAACGAAGTCGTTGTTCTCGGTTAGTTTTTCTCCACATTACCAACTAGTCTTAAGGTAAGTGAATGGGTATTTTCTTTACAAAAATAACACATATCGGCAGATCGACCGTGCTCCAATTCCGAGCCAGCGCATTCTGGTTCAAAATGGAGATAATATATTATTCTTTCGTTGCGTCCCTTCTTTTAAAGTCCAGGACGTAAGAGTGGGTATGCGCCGCCGCCGCCGCCGCCCGGCTGGGTAAAACGCTCATTCTGCACTTGGTGTATGCAATTTTGCATCTCGCTGCTCTACGATATTCACCGTCATCATCATCATCATTATCAATAATATCGTGGATTTGTCACGCTTCATAAGTAAAAATAATGGATGTGCGCTGGAAACACCCGTGGACGTCGCTGATTTGTGGCCCCAATGGATGTGGGAAAACAGTTTTCGTGAGAAAATTTCTAAAGTTTCTCAATTCAATAAGTCACGTTGAATTTGACCGAATTATATTTTATTATGGAGATACTCTCGATTCTGATATCGCTGCTTTGAATACCACATGTGAACAACAACCATCGTTATCGTTAATTACTAAGCCCGCAATAAAAAATCCAAAATTGCAAAAATTGATTTTAACGAGCGTCTACCGCAACAGGAGGATTATTCCAGCGATAATAACTTGAAAAAATTGGTTATCATCGATGATTTAATGCGCGAATCCTCAAATAATACAATTGTCGACCTTTTCACAAAACGTAGCCATCATAAAAATATTAGTGTGATTTTTATCACACAAAATATTTTCCATCAGGGACATGGACAACGTGATATATCATTAAATGCCAAATATATCGTGATATTTAAAAATCCACGTGATCGAGCATAAATTACACATCTAGCGAGACAAATATACCCCGAGAATCCACGATTTCTAACCGAGTCATATCACGATGTTACCGCACAGCCACATGGTTATCCACTCTTGGATCGTAAACAATCGACGCCTGATTATTGTCGATGTCGTACAATAATATTTCCCGATGATCCACGAATGCTGGTCTACATGCCGAAAAACACTCGTCAACGTATTTCATTGCAAGGACAAGTAGACACCACATCAGTCGGTAATGGATATGAGTCGTGTACGCATCACATAAAGGCTAGGGCTTTCAATGAATCCATCTACTGTGAAACTGTAATAATGAGGGATAGCACCACCGCAAAGAAAAAGAAGAATAAAAATATACATTACATTAGATTTGATAAACGTTGTATAGCCCTACTTAACGCTATTTGTCATTCAAATAAAAACAGCGAATATCAATATTGCGTAACGCTGACAAACCTCTAATCAATTGCATCTGTGAATGCGCATTAAACATTTTACAAGGAGTTGTTTGTGTCAAGTCAAGTGTTAAGAAACATTTTTTTAAATATAAAAATATACGTCGACGGCTTATCTTAGGATGTGTGACAAAACAACGTGGTGGTGGTAGTGGTAGTGGTTGTAGTACAATCGCTCGTAAGCAGCGGAAATATAATTGGAGAGCGAAGAAACGCTTGATAATTCAAAAAGAGGGTGGTGCTTTTTTACCACTTTTACTGGCTCCCATAATCACAACTTTATTTAGTAAATATTTCAGTGGTAGTGACGATTGAGAAAACAACACTGTGTTAAGGATAAAAATTATTAATCATCTTCGTAATAGATCATGCGAAAAAAATGTTGTTAGTGCCAATATCTGAGGTAAACGATGGAAATAGTGATGCAGATGGTTATTACGATGAAATACCTATGGTCGGTTCTGGGAATAATCATACAAAAGCAGCAAACGAGAAAACAGTGCAGGCCCAGGGTGATCCTGTTTCAAGACTAGACACTGATCTATACAAAAAATTTTAATCAAACAAGTATGGTAAAGACGACGCTAGTAAATAGAAAGAGTATTTACAAGTGCTGCATCGTTATCTATATTTCGTTGGTACGAAAAATGCATCGTTTTCACTAGCACTTTCATCACTACCTGAAACATCGTCTGAGGTAGATAATGCAGAAGCCACGAGCGATGCTGACATTGTTAATAGCGTTCCAAATATGTATAAACGTCGAGCAACTGTGCTTTTAAAGTTTCTACGTAAACCCACGAGTGATGAATCAAAAAGCATAACATGGGACAAAAAAAGATGTGTCACAATAGACAGTATCCTCATTCCAAATTCTAGTATTGTCGACTATTTGAGAATTCCTCCTGGTGTTGTACGGAACCTGCAATATATTGAAAATTATGAAGCTTTACTTCACAACAGGGAAAATGAAACCAGACACAAAGATGGTATATAGAGAAAGTGGTTTTATTCTCCTTCCACTCTCTAGTTACAAAATATGTCCAAAATAGAAAATTCATAAAGATATAAAAATAAATTACAAAAAATAAACTGAATTGAATTTGGTTTGAGAGACCAGCACACAATTATATTAATTGTATGCTGTCTTTTATTACATGAGGACCAGCACACAATTATATTATTTGTGTGCTATGTGCGCTTGAGAGTGATCGTGACGCAGCCAGTGCTGCGGAGCATGCCACGGAGTGAGAAATGTGAGAGTGTAAAAGATCTGACTTATTCCCAGTAACTTCTCTATAAAGCTATATGAGAAAATACAGGGAATAAGTGAGAGCACTTGCAGTTTTATTGCTTGAGTGCTGGAATGTGATATGAGACAGCGAGACACAGTCAGCGCTGCAGAGTACGACAAGTAAAATGATGAGGATGCACAACTGAGTAGAAAATGTTCACAGTATTTTCCCAGCAGGTTTACTGGGGAAAAATACAGTAAATAGTAAGCACATGCGCAATTATATTAATCAAGCAGGCAAAATTAAGTGAGGAAACGTGGTACAGCCCGTGCTGCAGCGCACGCCACAAAGTGAGACAATTACGTAGATGCACCGATGAGATTATTACTCCTGATCGTCATTGAATTTATTAGAAATTATAACGATGTACTCGTACTTGATTTTGAGTCCTGTTGAGCACGATAGCTGAGTGGATCCGGTGAAAAGTGGCGAAGAATGTCCAAGAGATGCAGAGATGAGTGCGATGTTCCCGTGGGTTTTCCAGAAAGTGTCTAATTTTTCAATATGACTGCGTGATACAAAAGCGTCGTTGAGCGCTGGACTCAAATGAGTGAGATAGCCGGTGAGCGATGCCGAAGACAAGCAGGAGAGATAGCCTCACGTTTAACGCGGCACGCCTGCGAGGCACTTCCTCGGCTCTGCAAGGCCCTGCCTTGACCATCTCCGGCATAGTTGAGCGCAGCACGCTACACAGCAGCAACAGGTCGACGCACGGAGAATATCGATCGCCGTGCGCCAGCTGATTATCCAACAGTCGATCTTATAAACGATGCAGTACGCGGTAGAAAAAACTTTAAAGCAACAGACAGACACGAGTTTATCGTTAGTCTACGAACAAAGAGTGTTCCGCGAGAATTTATAGGCAACAGTAGATTGAGGGATTTAGGCATATCTAGAGGTACTAAACGGCCAAGAAAAGATAATCAGATATTGCAGCATAACGACTCGCATTCTATGAATGTGGATGCGGTCGGCGATAATTCCAACGACGACTACGACGACGGCGACGATATACACCCTGGGAATACTTCCGAAAACAAAAGTAATAAAAGTGTTTGAAAAGTGGATAAAGATTTAGAACAAGTTGTACAACGAGCGGTGGAAGATGACTTTCGAAAAAGTATACTATAATTCTTCGTATCCAGCCGGAAACGCTGGTGCGCGACGTTTAATCAGTAGCAAAAATACAGCAGACACCGTGTATGACTGGCTGACTCAGTAGGATAGTTATACCATTCATAGACACGTGCACCGTGCTTTCCACGACTGTATTACAATGTTACAAATATTGACGATGTCTGGGAAACCGATCTCGTGGATCTATGTTCATTGAGAAGCTATAACGAGAACGTCTCTTATCTGGTTATGGTAATTGACGTTCTCAGCAAATACGCCTCGGTCGAACCCTTGCAGGACAAAACTGTGCGCGAAGTAACAAAAGAATTTTAATGTATTCTCGAGCGTAACGATGGTCGTACACCTGTATCACTACAAACCGACCGTGGAAAAGAATTCCTCGGTGGTCAACTCCAAAAAATTCTCAAAGATGAAAACATACGATTTCGCGTTGCTCGTAATTCTAATGTAAAAGCCTCGATCGTCGAGCGTTTTAATCGCACTCTCACAGAACGGATGTGGCGTTACTTCACACATCGTAATACTCATCATTACATCGATATACTACGACAAATGGTTTATGCGTACAATCATACTGTACACTCGAGCATTAAAATGCAGCCGGCTGCCGTAACGCTATATAATGCCGATACAGCGGTGCGTAATATAACAATTAGTGCCATAAAGGGACGTGAAAAGAGACGTTTCACAATGTATAAATACAAAACCGGCGATTACGTTCGAATCAGTAGAACTAAAGGCACCTTCGAAAAAGTTTACGAGAAAAAGTGGAGTGAAGAAGTTTTCCGTATCAAAAAAGTTTTACATCGGCCGGGATTGTATGTGTATGAGTTAAGCGATCTTGAAGATGAAACTATCGATTGTTCCTTTTACCCCGAAGAATTGACGAGTGTTCATGACAAGCGTGTGGAGAAGAATAAAGAATTCAAGATTGATCAAGTTTTACGGACAGAAGGACACGGTGCGAAAAAACAAATTTTCGTGAGTTGGGTGGGATATCCGGCAAAATTTAACTCGTGGATACCAGCGTTAGTACGTTTACGGTCTCGAATAAACGAAATTTTATCCAAAATGCATGAGGAGGATAATATTTTTCTTGTTCTACCGCGCAACAACAGTATGAAGTTTTTTCCCGAAAATACACCAACACATTTTATAACTCAATTGCCACGTGAAATATCGTTAAAGGGTCGTTGGGTTGTGGGCTTATCGGAAATTCATATACCCTGTACAATGGCGCAATTACAAGAACCAGATACGATAATCGGTTGGGTGGTGTGTGAGAATAAAGTAGTTACTACAAACCGAATACCTCGAGGTTTGTACAAAAATCATGAGGAAATTGTGGAAAATATCAATGTTTTACCGGGGCTGCGAGAAGCAGGCTTAAAAATTGTAAATGTTGAAAGGGCCAAAGGGTTGCCTTCGAGGCTGAGGTAACAGAGTCGTACTCTGAACCTCTAGGCTACTCTGGGGTATTACGAATGAGTAGTAAAATAGCGCGGATGTTAGGCTTCGAGAAACACGAAGAACTGCTGCTTGACCGAGAAACCCCAGGGGGTCTTTACCTGCAGCTTACACGAGGCGTTCCACGCGTAGGACGAGTACCCGCCTGTATAAATAGCTCTCTACCCGATCAGCTGTTTGTCTACACCGATATTTGTGTACCGTATACGGTAGGTGATACACAGACAGCGCTACTCAGGATTTTAAATTTAAATACAAAAAAACTACACGTATGGTACAACACCAGTAAAATGTTTCTCGTCATCAAATTACATAGGTTTACTGAACAATTGCTTCAGAACGATCGAGGTGGATATAAGAGATCATCTGGGTAATCCTATTGCATTCGGGTATGGAACGTTAACGGTCACGCTTCATTTTAATCGACTCAATTAGACAATATGTGTGCTCATTATACGACCTATTATGAGAATCAAGTAGAGAGTGGAAACGTTTATATAGGTAACGTGTTTGCAGGCTCCCCGCATTAGCGCGGTCATGGTATCGGTAGTTTTTTCGGTCCTCTATTTTGCAGTGTTTTACCACTGCTGACCAGAGGTGCTAAAGCTATAGGGAAAGAAGCCATTCGCACGGGTTTATGCGTTATCGAGGATATGAGCGGTCACAAAATGCCATTCAAGGAGTCATTGCGTCGACGTGCAGCCAAATCTGGAGATAATTTATAACGATAAGCCGATGAAAAAATCGCGCTTCTCGTGAATGGTTCAGGATATAATGCTGTAGGCACCTCGCGCATGATACAGTCGTTATCGGGACGCGTGCTGACGAGGATGAAAAAAAGATGTATTGGTATTTCGAAAAAATCGCTAGGAATACAGAATAAGAAGAAGGAGAAGAAAAAGTCAACGAGCCGTAGACGCATTGCAGCAAGGAAACATCGCGGTGTCACAAAGAATAAAAAGAAAAGGACAACAAAGAGAAAGAAAGGTGTCAAAAGCAGTAAGTGCAAACGAGCCAAGACCGACGATATTTTTGGAGGTGTCTAAGAATGTCGCTTGTACACTCACACTCCTCCGCGTGTATGAAGTCTGAGCTCAACTTATTTACCATACCTCCAACGCAGACGGCTATAGAAGCATCGCATCGGATACACTACAAGCTTGTGTCGTCCCTCACGGATAACGGATCCCTGGAATTTGTCATACCTGGCCACGGTGAAGAATACCTTGACCTAGCTCATACAATGATTATTGCAAATGTTAGGGTTATTCCAACAGTGCAAACTCAAATCCCTGAAACTTTAATAATCATTCGATAAATTTCCTCCCTCTGTACGTAGATGGTCAACAAATACCGAGCAAGCTTCTTCAACCGGTGTTTGATGGTAACGAAAACTGATAGATAGTTATCACACGCTCTTTAGCGGTCCAGGTATTAACATTCAGAATGAGGGCCTAGATATTGTCTGTACGTCTTTGATTTGACACCCGACTTATCAGCAAGTTGCTTCGGTCACTGGAATCTCGTAAGACTCAGCAGTATAAGGATTGAAGTACGGTTTGCAGTGCCTCTGACATCTACATTAATTTGTGTGGTATACGCCGAGTATGATAATGTAATAGAGATAGATTCCACACGTCAGGTCATGACAGATTTTAGTGCGTGAGAGGGCGCCATACTCGACATTATAATATTTAAACTCGTCTACGCAACCACACCTGGTATCAGTCTACATCAAACTCTCATAATGGACGTTACAGTGGATATTCAAGCACTCTACGATGCAAACAAACGTTTTCGAAGATAGCTGCGACGACTCTTCAAGAAGAACATTATGGTCATTGGCTTGTCGAACCACCATATGACTTTGGTGAGCTATCAAAGAGCGTACGTACGATCAATAATGAACTAACGTGCTTTCATCATGGATTGGAATGGCTTGACGGTGATACACCGTTGAAAAAATCTACGCCAATCTACGCTTACTGTGTCGTTATGCCTTGCGTATTTACATAAGAGGCTTGCAGAACGCCGAGCTTTTACGTGATGTTCTGGAGCGCGAAATTATCAATCTGGAAGAATACGAGGGTCCATCATTAAAAAATATGCCCATTAACAATGTTTACTGTATTCATCATGGTATTTCGAAAGAAGACAATGTAAAGTGTGCTCTAAATAACGTGGCAAAAATACGTTCGTGGCTCCGATTTAAGGAGCTCGACGCAGTAAAGCTAATTTATTCACAACCTATCGATATATCAACACCAATTAAAAATCAGCAAAGCCAACCGAATACCGAAGCATCAAATGAGGAAAATTCCCTCGATAAATCACAAAGCGTAGAGTATATATTCAACGATATTACACTATCGTGCAACAGTGATAAGTCGTCGCTGCACGGAGGAACTGTACCAGCTAACGATGAAATAACTGTACTTTTCCGTGGCAGAGAAAAACAAGTAGTCTCACCGAGTGCTAAACAACCACCACCACCCCGGCGTAACACGCACAAACACCAGTCAGAGCAACCACCGCGCAACCATCATTATCATCAATAGAGGCAACGTCAATCACACTCTAGGCGTCACCAGCTGTTATGTAAACAGCATCAACAGCCTGCAGATATAATACGCTCTACAACGAATATCTGCTCAGACGAAAGGAGTATTTCCGGCCGATCGCATCCTGAGTCGCTGGTCTAGACCCGCAGCATTGGTTCTAAACACAGACGAGCATAATCTACCTGGGCGACACTGGGTTGCCACTTACGTTCATAAAAATGGAGGAGCGTTTTCACTTACCGTTGTTATAAATAGTAGTTTTAATTAATAAATTTTTTAATTAACAAAAATTATAAAAAAGCTGTGGAGCGGGTTCGGTTATCGATAACGGGGTATGTTTAACCTGTGAATGGCCACACAAAAATATTTACCGTAAGACCCAATCTACTTATTATCCGTAAGTCCCAAATTTGCTGTAGTGATGGTCGGTTACATACCTACGGTCAACAGCCGATCTACTTTACCGATCGCCGATACATTTTCTAATGACCGGCTGTCCACGTCGATCTGCTTTACCGACTGTCGATAACATGATTACCAATAGTAGATGGCGCATCGGCAATTAAGTATGGGTCAAAATCCGTCAGGTGGCGCGGCGGATCAGCACCAATCAAAACATTGGGATATGTGGTCTGTGGGTGGGGACTGCTGGGAGACCAATCAGGGATAGAGGTGGGGTGGTGGGGGCAGACACGCACCCTCAACACTAAAGGACCCACCAATGAGAATGCAGCTTGGGCAGGGAGGGGGCGGGGCTCGTCTAGACACGCCCTGGCACCAAGGGGGACAGGGGGAGCCACGTCTTGTCTTTCTATGAAGTGCCCCTTCTACTCGCAACGAGGCACCTGTACTACGTATGGCCAATACTATGAAGAACAGAGTACCGAGAATCGAACTACCGCTACTCAAGCAAAGATAGTACAATCTACTAGAGGACTAAATGATGTATGGAAAGGATTCAACAAGGTACACGTTAATTACAATAATCGGATATAAGAAATGAATCCCATCGATGGGCTACAGGAGATGGACTACAGGATGACTATCAAATATAGTTATACCCTTTTACACAGGCAGAACTTGGAAGAAGAACGGGGAAGCCAGTATAAAAGGGTACGAAACGTGACAATCGAGGAGCAAATTTGTTCACAGATACTCACCGATATCTATAGCCAATAAGCAGGAAGACCAGATCACCAGCCAGCAGGGGGACCAGCTTACCAACCAAAGGAAAATTATATCGCCAACAGACCACTCCAAGAACCAGACCTGTTACTAAGGGGCAAAGAGGAACATCTCCGCTGACATCGAAGTCCAGTAGGTGAGTCGCAGGAACATCCGAACCAGCTGCACAGTATCCCAGACGACAATACCTCATGGTATAAAAATACCAAGGAGTATGAATAAAGCGTTTCAGAAATCTCTCCGAAAATAGGAGACTGAAACACCCATAAAAATAGCTAGGGACACCGCTGTCGTCATCGCGATGCACCGATGCATCGAGAATGCATTTCGCTGTCGCCTCCGCCGCAGCGGCGACCGGACAACTGAACAGCTAGTATAGCTAGAGGAGAGCAAGCGAGAAGTATATGGGACATATAAGCGAGAGTACTGTGAGGTACATGATTGCCAAGAACCATAAAAAATGGATTGAGAATTATAATAATTAACGATATTCTATTTTTTCATTATACCACAATACTATTTATTATGCCTTTGTGAATAAACTGTACTTCTGCCCAATATTGAGGCCTAAATTAATTTCCTTTTCAGGGTAATGTTAACAATAAATAACGTTACATTACATGTAATATAAGTACTAGGTCTGTTCAAAAAGTATCGCGAATTTTGAATTTCCGCGGGCTTCGTATATTCGATTTTCGATTTTTTTGTGGCGTTAGGTTGGTACTCATGTCCCTCACTTATGCTGACAAAGTCGGCCATTTGGAATGTTTAGTTAATTGTTGACAGCTATTTTGGTTGGACGTGTTTTGGCTTGTCTTCGATTTTTGCCCATTCCAAAAAATGGATCAAAGAATCTGTATCAAGTTTTATGTGAAAAACAAAATTAAGTGCGCGGACGCATTCCGAATGTTGACTGTGGCATATAGTGAAGCTACCTTGGACCAAAGCAACGTTTATCGGTGGTACAAAATGTCCTCAGAGGGCCGAGAAGATGCGAACAACGAAAAGCGTGCCGGACGCCCGAGCACATCAACAACAGACGAAAACATTGATGAAGTGAAGAAAATAATATTGGCCAATCGTCGAATCACCGTTAGAGTAGTTGCTGAGGACCTAAACATATCTATTGGCTCGTGCTATTCGTTTTTATCAATGATTTGGGCATGAGACGGGTCGCCGCGAAATTCGTGCCAAAATTGCTCAACGCCCCTGCTCACACATCGTTGCTTGTGCGCGAATTTTTGGCCAAAAAACACTCTAATGATGCCGCAGCCACTGTATTCCCCAGACCTGGCCCCCTGTGACTTTTTCCTGCTCACAAAACTGAAGAGGCCCATGAAAGGACGACGCTACGCCACGATTGAAGCGATATAGACGGTATCGAAGGAGGAGCTGAACAAGATCACAAAAAATTATTTTTTTAAGTGCTTCGAGGATTGGGAAAAACGTTAACATAAATGTATTATATCCGAGGGGAATTACTTTGAAGGGGACAAAATAGATATTAATGAATAAATAAATACTTTTTGAAAAAACACAAAATTCGCGATACTTTTTGAACAGACCTCGTATTGACAAAAGCCCAGAATATTTCGATCTGACCGCGCGCACACTTGTCTAGCACTGAGAGCCCCCGTTCGAATGGCGTACGTTTTTTTAATAGAACTCAAAAAACAACTTCGATCTTAAGTACAAAAATTTCATAGTATATTTTTAAGATGTTATACTAACGTTTTATCTAAAAAAATCGATATTTTTAAGCTTCTCCATGTATTGCTTCTCTTGAGTAGGGCTATTCAACGCTTATCGAATGGAACGTGATGTGTATTTTTTTCTTTTTCATTTCGCTGCTACTATCCCTCGTAATTATAGTTTCACAGTAGGTGGACAAAAAACTACTTTTTGTGTGATGCGTACCTGACTCGCCCCCATGACTTATTGATGTGATAGCTGCTTGTGCTTCCAATTAAACATGTTGACGAGTGTTTTTCGGCATGTATAATTGTTGAGAAAACAGCTGGCACGCGGCTACTATGGTCACTGTGCGATGGCTGAACGCTGCTAGTGCATCGATACGCTCAGCTGCCGTGCGTGCAGCCAGGGGGCAGCAACTCACGACATTCAACTCACGCGAGAGATAACCATCTATCTCTCGCTTGGCAGTAACGTCGCTTAATGACGCTTTCGAATAACTCAGCCATCTTGCTAATTTTCGCTACTCTCGTGAAAACCGCCAAGCAAGCATCACCTGCCCCTACTTGACTGGACATTTTCTCACTGCTTTTCTCGGATCTTCTCAACCTCAACAGTACTCAACAGGACGTAAAATCAACGGTAAGGTGGCACCTCGACAATTTAAACAAATTTAATCAAGACGAGATGGAAAATTATTATTTTGTGCATTCTCAAATGTCTCACCTCGTAGCGTGCTTTGCAGCACGGGCTGTTTCACGCTCTTTCACACTTTATTAATTGGCACGCAATTAATATATCAGGTGTAATAAAAAGAAAGAAAGATGGAATATTTTGGCAGATCGCAACCCGGGTTGAGTCAGTGCCGCCTTGATTCCTGTGTTATCGATGTCAGAACGATCTCCAACAATCGAATCAATAATTTTTAGTCAACTGTAGTTATCTGTATCTCGCGTTGTATAAGTCCGATCGGGTTCCACTTGATGGCGTTAGAAAGATGAGATTTTGTACTAAAAAAACTTTTGTGACAATTTTGTGATTAGTTGACTCAGTTTTGTTTGAGCGCGCGTCAAAGATGGACACTAGCAAAGAGAAAATACGCCATATTTTACAGTTTTTCTTCGATGAAAACCCAAGCCAGGTGGCAGAAAATGGGAATAGTGTTTATGGTATTGATACTGTAACAGCCAATCACGCGCAATTTTGGTTTCGTCGATTCCGTTCCGATAATTTCGATGTCAAAGAGGCATCACGCACTGGAAGGCCAATTGTCGAAACGTCAATAAAATCATGGAGATTGTCGAGTCCGACCGTCATGTAAGCACTGTTTCGATTGCCCAAGAGCTAAAGATTGTACAAAAAACCGTTTGGAACCATTTGAGTAAGGCTGGATACAAAAAGAAACTCGATGTATGGGTGCCACACGAGTTAACGCAAAAAAACCTTACGGACTGGATTTCCATCTGCGAATCGCTGCTAAATCGCAACAAAATAAACCCATTTTTGAAGCGGCTGGTGACTCGTGATGAAAAGTGGATCACTTACGACAACGTCACGCGAAAACGGTCGTGGTCGTATCGCGACGAGCCGGCGGAAACGGTGGCCAAGCCAGGATTGACGGCCAGGAAGGTTTTGCTGTGTGTTAGGATGAATTCGCAGGGAATCATCTACTACGAGCTGCACCCCTACGGCAAAAATCTTAACTCGGAACTGTACTGTCAACAATTGGACCGTCTGAGGGAAGCAATCGCCCAGAAGCGGCCAGCTTTGGCCAATAGGAGAGGAATTGTGTTCCATCAGGACAACGCTAGGCCACACACATCGATAGTGACTCGCCATAAGCTCCGAGAGGTTGGTTTGGAGGTTCTTATGCATCCACCTTATAGTTCGGACCTGGCACCAACTGATTACCATCTGTTCCTGTCCATGGCGAACAATTCTGCTAGTGAAAAATTTGCTTCAAGAGAGGCTTGTGAAAATCGACTTTCTCAATTTTTTGTTAATAGGGACGAGGGCTGTTATGAGAGAGGCATAATGAAATTACCTTCAAAATGGCAACAAGTTATCGAATAAAACGGCGCATATTTGACCTAAATCGGATTAATCTAACTATGGTAATTAAACCCTTCAATTTCATGCAAAAATAATGGATTTCTTTTTACTACACCTAATAATTGTATGTGCAGCTCATCAGTAAATTCAGTGCTCAGTTTCTATTTAGATATATATTTTGTAGTTTGTTATTTGAGTGAATATAGACTATTTTCTCTTCCAACATCGTTTGTCTGGTTATTTTTTCCTATCACGAGTGAGAATTCATCCCTTTTTCAATACATTGCAGCTCACACAAGAAGTATGTGTACACCTTTGCTCCATCCCACTCCTTCCCCCACCACGCGGCTACCCCCACCACCTCACTTTTCCACCGCCGTGCTACCCACTCTGCTTGACCAGTGTCGGTAACGTGGAGATGGTAGAGTGAGGTGGTGTGGGTACCTTGGTGAACAAGGAAAAGTAGAGATAAGATCAGGATGGAGCAAAGGTGTACACATACTTGGAAAAATGAATAAAATTATGTACTCACCACCGCAGCTGTTGTAGGCATCTACCCTCCTGCCGAAGCGATTTTAAACTCCTGTCTCTCGAATGTACTCTCTCACACACGCACACACACACACATACACACGCACAGCGTCGTGTCTTTAATTCATTAATATGTCCTCGTCAAAGCCCTCGTCCACGGCATCGATATCGTAGCCGATATCTATATCATAACCGAGGGCTTCGATAATAACCGCCGCCACGTCCGCGCGTTCACCGTTCGATAATCGAACCCGCGTAACGCTATCGCCGGCAAGAGGTCGCATCATGACAGCGATCAAGTCATCTCTACCGCACGTTTCTTCGACGAGCTGCTCAATACCTGCAATATCCACGCGTTCGAGTCCGTATATGGAAAACTCCATGACAAGAAACGGCAGCATACTTGCTAGAGGCTCCGGATGAAATAGGTGAGACCAGTCAATGTAAATAGTTTCGCCGAAATCGACTAGCAACACCTCGCAGTACCCATCAAAGTCCGGGTAAATCACTTCGCCGCGGACAACGCTATTGAAACGAGGCACAATACAGGACATGCCGATATACAGCTCCCCAAGTTCAATGGGTCTTCCACGACGTTCCACTAAATACACGCTACGTAGGAGCGCTTCCAGATCGTCGTATGCATCGCACATTTCCTGTGTACGCAGAAACACGCTCATCACACTGTCGTCAAACATTAATCGGCACCAAAACGCGTCGCTTGAAATCTCCTTGCCGTATCGTGGATACATATTGCTTTTTATTGTTTGCAAGTAGGATACCAAAGACAGACCAAATGCTCGAGATACTGCTTGAGAGTATCACGGGCATAAAGATAACACCCTCCTATGAATCATAACTAGGTATCCATCACTTTGAATGCAACGAAAGCGATTTTCGAGCATGCATAGCCCTGCGCTATGCTCCTCGCAAAGCGCTTGCTCTGCAGTAAAAGATATAGAATATGATCCCTCAGAGAGAGAGAGAGAGAGAGAGAGAAAGACTTCAATTATAATTCTCTAATTATTATGCTATAAAAATACGAGACACAGTAAGATCAGATATTTTGTAAATTAATATATATTTTATGGAAAGCACTTTACACATTTACCGTCATATGCAACAGCCCTGCAAACACGGTCATCCACGCTCGGAGATTCCTTCACCGTTAATTTTATTTTTATCGTTATACGGAATTAATTTGTATTATCACTCGTAATATCGCTTTTAAATTATTTTTCGCTGTGGGCGTTGTCATCATAGTGTACTTCTGAAAAAAGAATGAAACAACTATTTAATTGAACGCACTGATCAATAAAAAACATCGTGTACAGAATAATCGATATTGTCTTACCTGATATGCCACGCCTCATTATACAAAGTTGGCAGCGTTGATGATCTTCTGCCACCGACGACAACTGTGGATGAGGATGTCGGGTGGCACTTTTCTTTCCCGAAGTTAGCTCTATCTGTACAGTATATGTATCTTCTTCTCGCTCTCCATGACACGAATAACGAACCCTCGGTGTCGGCTCATATGCAGGGGCTGCTCGCTCTGCAAGACATTATTTTTTATAATTAAAAATAAATATTACATGATTCAAAATTACGATTTAAAAATTATTTTATATTTTTTACTTGCCAAGCTCTGCTGCTTTGCTGCTAATCGACATTGGCACGTATTCCATGATCTGCTGTGTTAATGAAACAGAGACGAGCGCTCCGTCTTCTTTCTATCGCAGACCTTTGCTGATGCTTCGGTTTTAGGACTGTCTCATGATACCACCTCGTTCATACACCGTTGAATCGTTTCACTTTTGCTCTCTAGAGCCTGCATATGAATATCAATTCTTCTACTTATTTCGACGAACATATCAAATGTAGGCCGTTGAAGAACAATGTTTGGAAAGTATTTTCAGAAGCGTTTCCGTTTCGATTCTTAAGATTCCTCTTGATTCTCGTATTCCTCATCAGCGCTACCACTTATTTTACCAAATCACACAGCTCTGTGCTGGTAACACGAGGTTAAAGGTGTGTAATGCGTTGTGTGCTCTATGCGGGTATTACACATTTTTTCGGCATCAGTTCCATGAGCTTCGAAATATTGTTGTACGCGAGAAAAATCACTTATAAACACTCGCCAGTCGTCCGCACCGAGTGTAATTCCGGTAAAAGTATTCGACAATATTTTCACCACTGGTGTAAGAGTACACGTGGAGTTCAACTCGAGCCCGGCTACGATTATTTTACCAAATGATTTATTTAAACTGTACATAACGTGGTTCGCTATATATGGCGATATCGCATGAGACGTGGCACCGTTATTTGCCATTTTTATTGCTTTCGTGTAGACTGTAACTTTTCGAATGAATCGTCGGTGGTGTTCATACTCCGGTTTATACAGATTTCCCCCACCATCTAGCTGCATCGCGTCTTCTTTTGATACTGCAAATCATACGACTGAAAATTGCTAGCCAATATCCTTTGATATTTGTCGCATTCTCCTCAACAGCCTAGGAACAGCAGCAAATATATCCCAAAACTCTTGCATTCTCTCGCACACTTATGTGCACACGCACACATCGACATACAGATAAGATGTGCCATGAAAACTAAATAATATTCGTCGACGAAATTTGATGATTTTCCTCATGGCCGAGTGCCTTGAAATTAGATGAAAACAATATGACTTTCATCAGCGAAACTCGATAACTAACAATAAGTACATCAGCATCGCTAAATATTTCCCTAGGTCTTGCTTTTGTGAAGTGATCGCGTGCGGCCATCTTCTTGGTTAGTCATATTCATTACATCGCTGCAGTATATGCAGAGAGAGAGAAAGAGAGAGAGAGAGAGAGAGAGAGAGAGAGAGAGAGAGAGAGAGAGAGAGAGAGAGAGAGAGAGAGAGAGAGAGAGAGAGACAGACAGACAGACAGACAGACAGACAGACAGACAGACAGACAGACAGAGACAGAGAAAGAGCTTGTTAAAGGAATATATATAAAAGTGAGCCGCTTTGAAAATTCTCTAGTTAATTGTCTGATTTACCGTGGTTACTACTACTACTACTACTACTACTACTACTACTCTAACAGCACAATCATGGTCAGAGTGGTAAAGTGCTCATTGATAAGAAAAATGATAGAGTTTATATTGAAGCCTTTGTTATTTTATTATACGCGGTCATATGTTTCTTAAGAGTGATAAATCTAAGCGACAATGATTTGACCAAATTTTTGATGGAAAATTTCTGGCAGTTCGCAACCCGGTTAGAGTCAGCGCCACCTAAGATCCCTGTGTTATCGATCTCAGAAAGATCTTTAACAATCGAATCATTAATTATTTTTGTCAACTCTGATTGCCTCACTCATTCATTAAGAATTAATGAGGCAACCAGAACTGACGATTTTTTTACTTTTTAAAGAAATCGTGAAAAAATATTGCCACAGCCCGGGTTCGAACCGGGAACTCCAGAATTCTAGCCTGGTACGTTACCAATTACGCCACCGCGGCTCTAGCAACATCAATTCACGATCTCTATTTTTAATGTCAATTAATACACCTTTGTTATTTTATTATACGCGGTCATATGTTTCTTAAGAGTGATAAATCTAAGCGACAATGATTTGACCAAATTTTTGATGGAAAATTTCTGGCAGTTCGCAACCCGGTTAGAGTCAGCGCCACCTAAGATCCCTGTGTTATCGATCTCAGAAAGATCTTTAACAATCGAATCATTAATTATTTTTGTCAACTCTGATTGCCTCACTCATTCATTAAGAATTAATGAGGCAACCAGAACTGACGATTTTTTTACTTTTTAAAGAAATCGTGAAAAAATATTGCCGGTTCGAACCCGGGCTGTGGCAATATTTTTTCACGATTTCTTTAAAAAGTAAAAAAATCGTCAGTTCTGGTTGCCTCATTAATTCTTAATGAATGAGTGAGGCAATCAGAGTTGACAAAAATAATTAATGATTCGATTGTTAAAGATCTTTCTGAGATCGATAACACAGGGATCTTAGGTGGCGCTGACTCTAACCGGGTTGCGAACTGCCAGAAATTTTCCATCAAAAATTTGGTCAAATCATTGTCGCTTAGATTTATCACTCTTAAGAAACATATGACCGCGTATAATAAAATAACAAAGGTGTATTAATTGACATTAAAAATAGAGATCGTGAATTGATGTTGCTAGAGCCGCGGTGGCGTAATTGGTAACGTACCAGGCTAGATTTCTGGAGTTCCCGGTTCGAACCCGGGCTGTGGCAATATTTTTTCACGATTTCTTTAAAAAGTAAAAAAATCGTCAGTTCTGGTTGCCTCATTAATTCTTAATGAATGAGTGAGGCAATCAGAGTTGACAAAAATAATTAATGATTCGATTGTTAAAGATCTTTCTGAGATCGATAACACAGGGATCTTAGGTGGCGCTGACTCTAACCGGGTTGCGAACTGCCAGAAATTTTCCATCAAAAATTTGGTCAAATCATTGTCGCTTAGATTTATCACTTTTAAGAAACATATGACCGCGTATAATAAAATAACAAAGGTGTATTAATTGACATTAAAAATAGAGATCGTGAATTGATGTTGCTAGAGCCGCGGTGGCGTAATTGGTAACGTACCAGGCTAGAATTCTGGAGTTCCCGGTTCGAACCCGGGCTGTGGCAATATTTTTTCACGATTTCTTTAAAAAGTAAAAAAATCGTCAGTTCTGGTTGCCTCATTAATTCTTAATGAATGAGTGAGGCAATCAGAGTTGACAAAAATAATTAATGATTCGATTGTTAAAGATCTTTCTGAGATCGATAACACAGGGATCTTAGGTGGCGCTGACTCTAACCGGGTTGCGAACTGCCAGAAATTTTCCATCAAAAATTTGGTCAAATCATTGTCGCTTAGATTTATCACTCTTTTATATTGAAGCGTAGACCGTCGTTGCGTTCGCGCTGGGGGAGAAGAAATTTACAGATCACCCTATGGGAACTTCCGACACAGGCGGTTGTTCGTGAAATTCGCGGTATGCTGTGCGAGCATCATCAGCGCGATTTAGTTCACGCGTATAATATTGGATTGTTTGATAATCAAATAATTATTGATTCGGTGGTGCATGTTATTCGTCGACGCGGTTGGCTGAATGAGCCTGCTCTGCAATCCATATTCAATGAAAGACGTAAGTAATATGCAGCGCTAATTACTTTTATTTTATTTCCTTTATTTCATAAGATTTTTATATAGTTCGACGGTATGAGGACGAAGAAATGGGATCCAACACCTATGATTTCGACGAGGAGGGTAGAACCGATTCAGATGATCATAGCAGGGACAACGATGGCGACAGCTCCGCAGGGAATCGTTGGATAAATTTTACCCAGCCATTCTGCGGCTATAAACCTACAAACGGTCTTTTCATGGCAGGCCCCTCGAGAGAACCAGATGAAACCGTCGCAGGCCCATCGCGA
This sequence comes from Cylloceria caligata, assembly GCA_963942595.1. Taxonomy (NCBI): domain Eukaryota; kingdom Metazoa; phylum Arthropoda; class Insecta; order Hymenoptera; family Ichneumonidae; genus Cylloceria; species Cylloceria caligata. The sequence continues at coordinate 31,071,002 of OZ012706.1, forward strand.
CAATACAGTTCAAACGATGATACCAACAGCAATACAGACAACGAGGAAGAAGAAGCAGAAAAAGAAGAAGAAGGAGAAGAAGAAGAAGAAGAAGAGGAGGAGGAGGAGGAGGAGGAGGAAGAGGAGGAAGAGGAGGAGGACCCTGTAGATTCAGGTAAGCTTTTAATAATACAACTACGCTGACAAAAATAGAAAAATTACGCGGATAATAATAGTAAAATAAAAAAACAGGGTACGAGACGGACCCAAACGTTTTTCGCTTTGCACGATTCACTGTGCCGAGACCGCCAACAATCGAGTTGGTTTACGAAATGCGTCGACGGTTCCCGGGTGCAGTCGACGGATTCGAGGACTAGAAGCAAATATAAGTTTGTAATTCTTACGTTACACGAATTATATACATAGTATATAGCTAGCGACAAACAAAAATTTAAAGTAAATGAAATAAAAATTCTAATAAATGATTTAATTATGCTTGCAGTTGGACAGACTGGCGCTGGAAGGACTGCTGCACGGGGTGGTAATATTTTGCCTCCTGGTGAACGTTTCGGTATCGACAACGAGCAGAGACGTTATTTTCCACGCTTTAGGATGCAGGATCGAGAGACAGATTTTTATTTTCGTCAGCCACCGGTCGGTATCGATCATCTGACATGGCTCGAGTGAGGTGTACGAGATGTTCTCACACGCCTTACAGAATCGTGCGAAGGACATGATTATGTGGGTATGACTCTGAGCGTTCCGTCTTTCGCGCAAGGACCTGTATGGTTATCATTCCGACCAGCTCGTGACATCGTTCCCGACGATATATGGCGACTAATTAATAGTGTAGCTCAGAGCGCGCGCGGATTTCGAATAGACGCTGGTACATGTAGAATGACGACATGTATAGTACGAGGCGTCGAAGGAGCTGGTGTAGGCACTAGGCTTACACACGAGTCTATAGCAAAAAAGTCAATTTTACGCATAAGTAATCGCGATAATTTGTGTCTACAACGATCCCTTGTCACTGTCCGAGCGCATGCCGAACGCGGTGAAATACGTGCGGGCGTGCTACACAGACGATGGTGTCAAATTCGGAACGGGCTTCGACGTGCGCAATATACAGCAGCGATAGAGCTCACGCGTAATGCAGGGGTAACGACACCGTCTAGGGGGTGTGGTGCGCGCGAAATTCAGCTCTTTCAAGAGTACTTGGTTCACAAGGGTATAGCGATTGTTGTTTATGAATTTCTCACCTTCGGAAAATGCGTTCCGGCTCTGTACGATGGACGAAAATACGTACTTACCGCAACAGGTAAAATTAATCATACACTCTTTGTTCTCTATTACGGGCGTTCTCATCACTATCAACCGATATTAAATCTCGCCGGTGCGCTAGGTAGTCGAGGGTTCTGCACACAATGTAAATCCAAGTATATTCGAGTACTCGAGCATCGATGTAGCTATCAATGTGCTCGATGTAAATCCACTTATTGCAACGGTAAAAGAGACTCTCAGCCTGAGTATTGCGCAGACTGTAATCGTTCGTTCTTTGGTGCTTTTTGCCTCGCTCATCACAAGGATGAGGGCTCCGCGGGTATCACGTCTCGTAAATATAGATGGTACAGCGTCTGTAACGCATTGAAAATCTGTAGAGGCTGCTCGCGTGTGATTAAAACCACAGATAAAAAGATGCATGTATGTGGTATATCGTTTTGTACTACATGCAAACAAACGCGGCCGACTACACATGCTTGTTTTATAGCACTTCTTAAGAAACCAGAGGCGCAAAAGGAGAAGAAAAAAGACAAGTCTTCCACGAGATTTCTATCTTATGATTTTGAGACGCAGCAATACGAGCAATTGCATGATGATAAATCGACTCGAATTCACGAGCCGAATTTATGTGTTGCACAATGCGTATGTATGGCATGTCTGGATATCACAGATATAGAGACCGATTGTGCTAACTGTGGTAAACGTGAATTCGTGTTTATCGATGATCCTGTTGGGGAGCTCGTGAAATTTGCATTATCGCAAAAATTTAAAAAGACCATCTGCATCGCCCATAATGCTAGAGGTTTCGACGCACAATTTATTCTACGGTATTTAATCGAGGTGCAAAAAACACAGCTGCCCTCTCTGATTATGAATGGTACGAAGATTGTCTCGATGAAAATTGACGATGTCGTTTTTCTCGATAGTCTAAACTATTTACCCATGGCTCTTAGCGCTTTACCTAAGGCCTTTGGTTTCGCTGATGAGGTGGCAAAAGGTACATTTCCCAATTTATTCAACACACCGGAATATCAGAATTACCCAGGTCCTCTGCCGGCTTTGCATTTTTACTCACCCGATACCATGTTCTCAGCGGATCGCGAGCGCTTTTTAAAATGGTATGAGGAAGAATCGAGTCACGTAGATTATAAATTTGATTTTGCGACGCAATTTGTGCAATATTGTCGTACAGATGTTACGGTTTTGAGACGAGCGTGTTTAGCTTTTCGAGAGTTACTTATACGTTCCGGGAGCGTGTGCCCCTTTACAGAAGCATGCACGATAGCATCAGCAAGTATGAGAGTATTTCGAAAGAATTTTCTACAGAAAGATCGCATTGCGGTGTTACCACCGAGGGGGTATCGCTGGGGCGATAAGCAATTGCGCAAGGCCGTCGTATGGCTCGTATGGCTCGAGCGTGAGCTCAACTGCGTTATCGCTCATGCTGGTCGCACGAGAGAGTATCGCCTTCCGGCCGGCCTACCGGCTGTCGACGGTTACAACGTGGATGCGGGGATCCATCACGTTCTTCAATTTCACGGCTGCTTTTGGCATGGTTGTCCGCGATGTTATCGCGTGAATAGAGATGCTCGAACTAAATTCGGCGATAGAATGGATGAGCGATACGAGTGTGCCGTTCTTATTTCCGGGCGAATCAGATCGAAAGGGTACACTATAACCGAAATATGGGAAAGCGATTTTGACAGATTACTCGAGAATAACGAGGAAATGTCGATATACGTGAAAAATCACGCCATGGTCTAGCAGGCGCCTCTCGAACCACGCGATGCATTCTTTGGCGATCGAGCGGAAAATTTTGTAAGCTTGTACGACGTCGCGAATGGGGAGCAGATACGCTATGTGGATGTTTGCTCGCTGTATCCATGGGTGTGTAAGAATGGAAAATATCCCGTTGGACACCCGAAATTGTACGTAGGTGACGAGTGTCGAGAACTCGTAGGACTTGAAAACGATCTAAGTGTCGTCGAGGGTCTCGTGAAGTGTACCGTGGTGGCACCGCGCGATTTGTATATACCCGTACTGCCTGTTCGCATGCATGGGAAACTACTGTTCCCCCTCTGTAGAACGTGCTGTCCAGATATGGACACATCCGAGGTTGGTACACACGATGACACGACTGAGCGAGCGTTTGACGGCACATGGGTCGTGGACGAACTGAGAAAAGCTGTGTCGCTCGGATATAAAGTGACGCGTATCTATGAAATTTGGCAATACGTTGTTACGCAGTATGACTCGACAACGCGACGAGGCGGTCATTTTGCCGAGTACATAGATACATTCCTAAAAATAAAACAGGAGGCGAGTGGACCGCCAACAGAGTGTAACGATGACGAGGAAGCAGTAGAGCGTTTTATAGCATTGTACAAGGAGTCTGAGGGTGTATATCTCGAGCGAAGTGCTTTGCAGCTAAATCCGGGTTTACGTTCACTCGCACAATTGGCTCTTAATTCATTCTGGGGAAAGTTTGGTCAACGAGAGAATCTCACGAAAACCGTTATCGTTTTCACGCGCGCGGAGCGAATGAATTTACTAACGAGTCCTGAGAATGAGGTGACGGGGATGCTACCGGTTAATCACAAGGTTATGTATGTAAACTCTGTGAGCAACCGCGATGCTATCCAACCATCCCCGACATCAAATGCCGTGATTGCAGCATACACGACGACACAGGCACGCCTAAAATTATACAGTTATCTTGTGGGGCTTGGGCGACGAATATTGTACTGCGATACGGACTCCTGTATTGACGTGAGCCGCCCCGGTGGTGACGAGTATGAGCCGCCAATCAGTCAATTTCTAGGAGATCTTACGGATGAATTAAGCGAATACGGGCCTGGTAGTTATATAACTTCGTTCGTTTCGGGTGGACCAAAATTTTATGCATACATTGATCGTAAACCCGACGGTACCATTATTGAACAATGTAAAGTAAAGGGTATCACGCTAAACTTTGCGAATAGCCGTCACGTAAATTATAACGCATTACGATCTTTTGTGACAGGAGTAAGGAGCGTACCTATTATTTTAAAATTCGACGCTATTCGACGTACGGAATTTCATCATGTTGTAACGCGTAAAGAAACGAAATCATGCGAACCTGTTAACACGAAGCGAAAACGGCACGGGATGTACTCTACTGTATCGTACGGCTATTGTGAAATACGCTAATTAGTATAACGCAAAAAAGTATATAGTTTTACGGTTGAATTCGCGATATTTTAGAATAATCTTTTTGTCTAATTTCATGTATCATATTTACTGTGTACAATACATTGAAAAAAAATTGATTCATTATGTATAAAACCTTTGTCGGCTCGTTCTTTTTGTGCTGCTATTCGTAGCAGTGGCTGCTATCTCTCTACCGTTCCCTTTTGTTCTGACTTTCTCATCGTTGATTCCTTTTGTCCCGTCTTTCTTATCGAGTGTTTCCTTTTGTTCTGACTTCCTCGTGCTACATCCGTGGATATAATATTGCTGTTTAGAATTTGATGATTCGTAAAATTTGTATATAGAGATGTATGCATAGTGAAATAAAAATATTGCTTTATTTGTGAGAAATATAAAAACTATCGTTATTTAATTTACATACGGCGTAAACACCAGCTTATACCGCGGGCCCGCACCTCATCAGCTAGTGCAGGCGCGCCGCGCCTTATCAGGTCTTTAAGGCCGCGAAAATAGCTGATGCCGCAGGGTCGCCGCCGCCGCCGCCGCCGCCGCCGCCGCCGCCGCGGTATAAGCTTATTCAAGAGTCTGCTGATTGATTTTGATAGACACTCATCGATATGGATACACGTTGGAAACATCTGTGGGCAGCTGTGATAAGCGGTCCTACGGGTTGTGGTAAAACATATTTTGTAAAAAAATTGTTTAAATACATGCGCGAAATGACGGATGTCCCGTTCGAGCGTATACTTTTTTATTACTCAGAGTAGCAGTCCGGGTATTCAGAGTACGGTGATAAAATCGAATTTCGCGAGGGCTTACCGCAAGCAGTAGACTACTCGAATGATGCAAGACCTAAAGTTGTGGTCATTGACGATCTGTGGTCGATCTTTTCACCAAGGGTAGCCATCATAAAAATCTTAGTATCATTTTCATCACGCAAAATCTCTTCCATCAGGGTCACGGGCAGCGCGATATCTCCTTAATCGCTAATTATATCGTTGTCTTCAAAAATCCGCGAGATCTCGCGCAAATTCACCACCTAGCCCGCCAGGTATATCCCGAGAATCCGCGATTTCTGCAGGGAGTATATTTCGATGAAAAGCCGCACCGCACGGCTATCTATTATTCGACTTGAAAAAATCGACGCCTGATAATTGTCGATTTCGCGCCTGTATATTTCCCGATGACCAATACCATTACGTTTACGTGCCCCAAAAAGCAATAAAAGTTCGCGTTGCGTCGCACGATGTACCAGTAATGCGCTTGTAATGGCGTTGCGCGGACCTCTCGATAAAAAGCAGATAATTATATTGCAAGCGCTGTGTTTTCTGAAGCAAGAGCAACGACGTGCAATTTTGCGCAAAGCAGATGTAACGCTCGTACGCTGTATATGCGAGTGTGCTCTAAACGTTTCACAGGATAACGTGAGTCTGAACAACGTTCAAAAGAATCATCTTCGGAGGCACGCGACAATTCGTCGACGACTAGCTGCCAAAAGGGGAAATTGGAGCAGTAAGAGGAAGATCATCGTCGAGCACCGTGTCAGATTTCTCAAGTTGCTTCTTGTGCCTGTCTTGGCCTACACGAGACATGGAACATGCCAGAAAGATGGTACTTATTCCTCATGATAACATACATCGTCTCGCTGGACTCGCCACTACTGCTGCTGCTACTGCTACTACTAGTGCAGATCCGTTGCCTTCCGTACAGACTACCGGTACGCCTTTATCGCGCCTCGACTCTGAGCTAAGTGAAATTCTAAACTCTCCCTCGTACAAGAGCGAGAGAGAGAAATGGATAGCGTACCAACAGGTTTTACAGCGTTATCTTCACATGGTCGAGTACGATACTGCAGTACCGAATATTTCATCAAAACGAAAAGTAGCAATACTCGATAGCCACGAGAATAAATCCGACGACGTTTTGATGAACAAAGTTAAATCTCGACTCAATGACACACTTATTATCGATAGCGTACCAAAAAAATTTTAATCTAAAGCAATATCGTTGCTTCGCAATTTGCATCGCAGCGCCGTTGGTAAAAAAATGACATGGGATCGTAACGGTGTTGTTTCCATAGACGGCAGATGAATTTCAAATTCCAATATCATTGATCTTGTTAACGATGCTATGCGAGCTAGAAAACGCGAGAAACCCATCGGACGATCTCACTTTGCCAAACTCCTGCGAGGGATACAGATGCCACGCGAATTTATCGGCAATCCCGAGTTACTACACGAGCCTACACCTACATCATCCTCGACACCACAGCGGCGTCTTATTTTACCACGCGATAACGATAGTAGCAGCAGCAACAGTAGCAACGGTAGCAACAACAACGACGAGGCCGACCGCACACTCAAACAGAGATTTAATGCACACGGCTGAAAACGACATCATCGAGGGGGAGGTGGGGGATGAAGAAGAGGACAAACAATTGCAAAACATCGCACAAGCAAAATATCGACCCCCCACACAGTTAGAAAAGAAAAAGGAAAAGAATCCATTTAACTGGTCATCGCTAAAATTATGAAAATTCTTCAAAAAATCTATTATGACACCGCTCATCCTGCTTCCTATTCTCAAGCAAAAAATTTGGCCCAGGTGGATCGAAGAGTAGCGCGAAAAAATGTTTTACCATGGCTCGAGACACAGGATTCATATAACATGCATCGCCTCGTGCGACGACGATTTCCCCGTCGTACGTACAGCCTGAGTAATATAGACGATGTATGGGAGGCTGATTTAGCTGATCTTCGCTCGATAGCCACGTACAACGATGGGTACGCGTATCTGCTTGTTGTTATCGATGTGTTGAGCAAATACGCGTGGGTTGAGGCTCTCCGTGACAAAACGAGCGCAAACGTGGCCCGCGGTCTCACACGCATACTCGCACGCAGTAACAATCGTCGCCCGCAGCAATGGCAAACTGATCGAGGCAAAGAATTTATTGGCGCTCCGTGTCAGCAAATTCTCAAGAAAAAAAATATCGATTTTCGCGCTGCTTGTAACCCTAATATAAAAGCCTCGATTGCGTTACATTGATGTTTTACAAAAATTTTTATGTGCTTATAATCACACTAGACACAGCGGAACGCGTATTCCTCCGAGCGAAGTAACCCTCGAAAATGCCTCTATAGCCCGAGACAATTTAGCACGGCGTTACGAGCGTAACGCGAAAAAAAATAAAAAGCCTAAATACAGCGTCGGTGACTTGGTACGTATCAGTACAGCTAAAGCAGCTTTCGTGAAAGGATATGAGCGTGGTTGGAGTAACGAATTATTCAAGATTCAACGAATATCGGTGAATCGAGAACCATTCGTGTATATTTTACACGATCTGAATAACGAGACTATCGACGGTATTTTCTACGAGGCAGAATTATCACGAGTACGAGTGCCTCCGTCATCTGAGAAGATAAAAGAGAAGAAGAGGACAAAGAAGAAGAACGATCGGGATCATCGTCCCTGATAAATATGAGGTCCAAGGATAGCTCTTTCTTTGTCGTACTACCGAGCAACAGTAGTGTTCAGTATTTTCCGGATAATACGACGACGAAATTCATTACAAAACTACCGCGTCAGATACACTTGCACGGAGAATGGTCTGTTTCTCTTGCGGAAATTGCTTATCCGATGACTCTTTTATATGTTCCTACTGTAAGAAATCTCGTAACTTTTGAGGATGGTGATTATGATTTATCGGATTTAAATCTTTTTACACGGAGACGCGCTGATAGAGACCAAGTAGCACCTGGTGTATGTCGCTCTATAGACGCTTTTTTGGAGAGTATAAATCAGTTACCTCACGTGGCCGATCATTTGCGCTTTAAATCGCTTCCGAGCGGGCAGGTCGAAGTGGCACGCGTAGACGACGATCTACGCTACCACGACTTTCGCGTATCGCCCGCTATCGCAAGGCTACTAGGATTCTCGGAAGAGGCCTGTAGGTCAGTAATAATAGAACCGCATTGCGAATACACAGGGTCGAGGCCTGCATCTCTCACCGGTGCTATAACGGGCAGCATGTTTTTATACACAGATATCTGCGACAGCTATATTACAGGCGATGTACAAACACCCCTCTTATGGGTTGTTCCCATTGATACTGATGACTGTCCGTATGGTTCGATAAAAATTAAATCGTTTTCAACGCCACGATATATACCTCTCTTGCGCAATAAATTACACACTATCGAGATCGACATAAGAGACGAATTTGGGGATCCTATACCATTCGAGCATGGAACGTTGACTGTGACACTACATTTCAAAAGGTCCCACGATTGATTACACTACTATGGATGATATTGACAGTGTGCAGCATGGATGGGGTCGTCGCGGGTACGGTGGCATTAGCCATGTTTATATCGGAACACCTAATCAACGAGGACACGGTATCGGCAGCTTTCTCGGGGGTATGTTTCGTCGAGTGTTACCACTTTTAAAGAAGGGCGCTAAAGCAGTTGGAAAAGAGGCGTTGCGCGCTGGTGTAAACGTAGCCGGTGATATCCTCGATAGGAATATAGCTGTGAAAGATGCCATTCGCGAGAGAGCGCGAGAATCAGGCAGTAATCTCAAACGCAAAGCCTCTGAAAAAATTGACACTCTCATGCGGGATTCTGGTTATAAAAAGCGCAAAATTTCACGAACTCCTCATTCATCGAACGAACGTAAATCACGACGTATCTCCCGTAAAAATAAAAGTGTAATAAAGAGAAAAGTAATAAAGAAGAAGAAGAATAATAAGAACAATAAGAAGAAGAAGACTCGTCAACGAACAGTTGTAGATATTTTTGGATAGCTGAAACAAGATGGTTTTTCTACATACGCACTCGTGCGAGTGTCTTAAATCGGAACTCAAATTATTTTCAATCCCACCAACGCAAACTACTATCGAAGGCTCCAATTGGGTGTATTACAAACCAATATCTTCGCTAACAGATGATTCACCGATTGAATTTGTTATTCCTGGACAGGGTGATGAGTATATCGATCTCGCGCATACTATGCTTAGTCTGAGAGTGAAAATAACACCTCCTACCACTACGGAAATTGCTGCGGGCACATCGTCGAAACTAAGTGCCGGCCCTGTAAACAATCTCTTGCATTCTATGTTTAATCAGGTGGATGTATACCTGAATCAAAAATTAGTTTCACCTCCAAATAATGCCTACGCTTATCGAGCGTACATAGAAACACTTTTGAATTACGGTCCAGCAGCAAAAAATTCGCATCTCACGAGCGTTCTCTGGTACGACGATACCCCTGGAAAAATGGATGATATAATATCGTAAAATTCGGGTCTTGTGAATAGAAAACAATTTTTAAATGTCGAAAAAACTGTCGACTTGCTCGGTCATCTGCATTGCGATACATTCAATCAGGAGCGGTTCCTATTAAATGGCGTCGAGATGCGACTACGGTTGGTGCGATCTAGAGATTCATTTTGGCTCGTGGGCGATACAAAGAATGGTCAATGCGGCTTAAAGATTCTCGAGGCATCGCTTCTCGTTCATAGAACAAAAATAGCTCCTGGTGTGCTGCTCTTGCATGCTAGAACTCTGGCAAAATCTACGGCTAAATATCCTCTTAAGAGAGTCGAGGTAAAAGCCGTTTCAATACACTCTGGTGTTCATGGGGAGACTATCGATAATATCGTGTTAGGTCAATTGCCGAAGCGTATAATTATCGGTTTTGTCGATAACAAGGCTTTTAACGGCGACTTCAGTATGAATCCATTCAATTTCCAAAATTACAAGATAAATTATCTCTCGTTGTATGTAGATGGTGCTCAAATACCTTCAAAACCGTTACAACCTGATTTCACGAAAAATCATCTATATGTGCATGCTTTTCAAACGTTGTTTTCGGGAACTGGAATACATTTCTTGAACGACGGTAATTCGATCGATCGCGATAATTATCGCGATGGATACTGTCTGTTTGCTTTTGATTTGACACCCGATCTTTCGGCGAACAGCAATACACATTGGAATTTAATAAAGCACGGTAGTGTGAGAATAGAGGTACGATTTGAGGATGCGCTTGCTTCAACGATAAATTGTGTAGTCTACGCGGAATATGATAATGTCCTTGAAATTGATGCCTCTCGGCAAGTACGGATTAGACTGTACGAATTAGAAGTGAAAATGCATATCGTCGTGGATATACAAGGAATGCGTGGTAAAGACTCGGAAATTATTCCGAAAGAAATTGCCGTGGTAGCAGTGGATAGACCGTACTCTGCTCATTGGATCGTCGCACCGCCGTGTCACTTTGCCGAATTACCACAGCATTCGAGAAGCCAGAATAATTTTCTCTCAAAATATTTTCACGGTCTGGAATAGTACGAGGGCGATGTGAGCTGTAAACAAGCATACGCTAACTTGCGTGAAATTTCGCGAAAATCAAGACGTATCTATACCCGCGGTCACGAGAAGGCTATACTTCTTTGCGATATCACGAGTCGTGAAATTTCCAACCTGGACGATGAGGAGGGCGCCCCGTTATACACATTTATGCCGAAATCTTTGCGAAAATGCTTCAGACACGGTATGATAAACGATACAGCGTCTTCGCATTGTGCAATGCGCCAGGCTTTCCAAATAAAAAATTGGCTTCATGAGCACCCGTTTAAAGGAGAATCATACATGGATTTTTGGTCAGCAGACGAAGAGGAAGAGAATAAGAAAGAGGAGAAATCTTCATCATGTAGTCGTGACACGATCGACGATGCTGTGAAATAAATTTTGCATATATATGCGTCTTTCAAAGTGTATCGGTCATCATTTAATCATTGACTATGTGTTCAGCATGAACACTAGACAAATCTACGAGAGTCTGCAGTATCTACCACTTTCAACCGTTGGCGTATACCCAGCTGACAGAATTCCTCGTGTATGGTCGTTACCTGCCGGACTCGTAGTTAACATGGATAACCACAACGGACCTGGAGAGCATTGGATTGCTATGTACGTTAAACATCATGGAAAAGGAATGTACTTTGATAACTACGGGCTACCACCGGTTATACCGCAACATCTCGCACGACTACGAAGAAACTGCAAGTTCTATCGGTACGGCCTCAAGCAGCTACAGAGTAATACGTCGGATGTGTGTGGACAATTTTGCATCGTATTCCTACATCTTATGTCGTGCGGCTTCACCATGTCACAATTTAATAATCTCTTTAGCGATAATGTATTGAAAAACGACAGATTAGTACGTGAATATTACAATACTTTTGCCTCTCGACGATCAGGCAGTGATAAAAATAAATTTAACGGCGGAGGAGTCTCCGAGCGAAGATTACCGTGTTTGCAGGGATGTTGCATATGACATAAATATGTGTAAAGTGATTTAAATAAAATATTGATTAATTAAAAACGAATACATCGTCTTACTGAGTCTCTTATTTTATAATTATATATAAATTATAATCGAGGTCTCTCGCGGTACGGTATCATATTCTGCGTCTTTTATTGCAGAGCATTCGCTTCACGAGAAGCACAGCGCAAAGCGGCACGCCCGTGCGAAACCGCTGACATTGCATTCAGAGCGCTAGACAACTGGTTATGATGCAGAGGGGCGTTTGTTATCTTCAAACGCTGTGATCCCCGCCAGCATCATCCGGAGCATTCAGTCTGTCTTTAGCAGTGCGCGACGAAAGTCTGAATAGAAAAATCGCAAAATGTATCCGCTAAATCTAGGCGACGATCTAGCGGCAGCTTTTGTGTGTCGGGTGATATGCAGTACCGACAATAATACTGTGTGTCTGCGGTCGGAGTTCATGTGCGCGGCATTGTGCGGACTGGAGGACAATTTATATAAATTATATATCGAGGAGCGCTCTGAGAGCAGACGCTTTTTAACCGATGACTTGTGCGTTGGGGTGTCCTGTGTGGTTGTGCGTAATCAAAGGGCCATGCGCGGGGATATCACCGACGTGAGTGATGACGGGTGCTGCGAGGTGCTGCTGTTCGATTTCGAGGTATCGATATATGTCGATTGGTCGCAGCTATTTCACCCCGAGCCGCCGATTAGTGCGTTACCGCTGATGCTCGTAAAGTGCGTAGTATTCGACCTCGAACATTTAATTGACGAAGACGGAGAACTACATCGGGTCGCGGAAACGTGCGGTAACAATGCACTGATCGGAATACGGATGCGTACGCCTGACGGTGCCAGCGCTCCATGGGTGCGGGTAATTAGCATTACCAGGGCGCGTAGCTGTGGTTTTTGAGTGAGTGAGTGAGTGAGTGAGTGAGTGAATGAGTGAGTGAGAGAGAGTGAGAGTGAGAGAGAGAGAGAGAGAGAGAGAGAGAGAGAGAGAGAGAGAGAGAGAGAGAGAGAGAGAGAACGTGTGTGTGTGCATATGTGTGTGCCATGGAATATTGGAATAAATATTGTGCCAAGTCGCACGAGAGTCGTCGCAGATGCCGCCAACACAAGGGTGAGTTAAAAATTTTATTACAAGTATGTGTACACCTATGCTTCATCCTACTCTTATCTCTACTCTTCCTTGTTCACCAAGGCACCCACACCACCTCACTTTACCATCTCCACGTTACCGACACTGGTCCAGCAGAGTGGGTAGCGCGGTGGTGGAAAAGTGCGGTGGTGGGGGTAGCCGCGTGGTGGGGGAAGGAGTGGGGATAGGAGTGGGATGGAGCAAAGGTGTACACATACTACTCACACATATCAGAACATCAGGATTCTCAAACAATAATAGACTCGCATTAGTGACAATTGGGAAATATCATTGTACGATAATGACAATAATCGGGTGTCGATTGTTTAAGACCCAAGAGTGGATAGCCGTGTGGCTGAGTAGTAGCATCGTGACATGTATCCGTTAAAAATCGAGAATTTTCGAATGGCCTCGCTAGATATCTAAGTTGTGTTCGACCACGTGTAATTCAAATATTACTATACTGGGTTGCCGATTTATCTGAAGACATTGAAATATTTTAAAAACTACGCATCGGATCAAAAAAGTTCTCAATAAAATTTGTTCGCCTGGAAGAGGGTCATCCAATGATATCAAAGTCGACCCCTCACCTCTACCTACTTTGAAATTGTAAATGGGAACCCTCATTTTATTGCAGATTCGGATTCCCCATAAAAAATAAGTAACTTTTATCTGAAACATTTTTTTTCGATTCGTAATAGATGGCGCTGTAATCGCAAGAATCCTGATTTTTGCGAATATCTCGAGAAATTACAAATCGGATCGAAAAAAGAAAAACCACATGTTTAATTTTTCAAAAAGCTATTAAGCGATACGAAACTCGATCCACCCTCCCCCCACTCACCTAAAACAAGCATCCCGATGGTGGGAGGCATGCGACTCACCTATAACAAGCACCCCGATGGGAACAAAAAACTACTGCGTCCACGTCGTTGTTACTGGGTTACGCTAAAAGTAGTTGTTAACTTATTTATAAACGAATACATACTTTTGATTGCAGCGTCATGTGTGAGAAAATTTAATATCAACAATAAAGTCAAATCAATGGATTTTTCAAGCGGTATCAGGATCGAGAGTATCTATAATAAAATATAACTCGATCAAATTCAACGGTGCTCATTGAATTGAGAAATTTTAGAAATTTCCTCACCAAAACTATTTTCCCACAGCCTGCGGGCGCACAAAACAGCGACATCCACGGGTGTTTCCAGCGACATCCATAATCTTTTTTACTTATAAAGGGTAACAAATTCACTTTTATATCGATGATGATGGTGATGATGACGATGACGATGTACGTCGTAGAGCATTAAAACAAGATGCAAATCCGCATACACCAAGTGTTCGAGAATTCAGTTGTTGAAGAGAAGTGGACTGTAAAGTTGTAGCAGATGAATTAATACGCAGTCACAGATGTGGTTTACAGTGGCATTTATTGCTCCACCTGTCAAATGCCGTGGACAGAATTATAGGAATAAAATAAGTAAAATATAGAAATAAATATATTAAAATAATCAGAGGAAAGGATAGAATAAGATAAGTTGAGCTTGTTACAACACACGATTATATTAATCGATGTAAGTGATGAGATGTACTGTCACGATTGGGCCACGCGGTGAAGCTAAAGCCGGGTGCACGACACGATGAGCCAATATGTTGATGTACTAGTAGGCCGGCGTTAATATATTATCAATGCTGATATGCTGGATGAGTTTTGTAGTGACTGTAGGTCGGCAGAGTAGAACGATGAGAATTATTAAGATGCACGGAACAATGATGTGAGCACACGAGTCACGGAAACGGTCAAAACCGTGCAAGAGCAAAACGCAAGATGGCTACGTTATACGAAGCAGCCGTTGTCTCGTCAAGCCGTCGAAGAGCGAGTGTGCGCAGCGACCTGTTGCTTGGCATGCTGATCCAGTGCGAGTTTACTGCTCTCGTGAGGTGCTAAGCAGCAATAGCAAGCAGTTGCCCACGCTAGCCTGCAGTGCGGAGTACAGCAACGCGTAGCAGAATGCTAAAGCATTCTCAAATACCAAGTATAATCTTATTACTCACCCACCCGGCGACGGCGGCGGCGGCGTCACGTACCCATACGTCGTTATTCGCTCATTAGACATGAGCGCGGGCTCGGTTCAGCTTGTCATAAGTCGCCGTAGCGACTCGACTGCATCTATTAATTTCAACTTATTTGTGCGTATCTGCTATCAGTATTATAATCGTATAAGATTGAAAATATAATTGTTCAATGCCAAAAGTATGGATTTCACGACTGATCTTACGCCGAAATTTTTATTTGATTGGAGATGTTGGCATCCAAATTTTTGGAAATAAATTGCCGTCAATTTTTTAAGTCTTGAAAGTTTTTTTCTTCCATAATCGAGTCTTGAAATCAGCATTGCGGGAAAGTGCGACAAAAACAGTAACCAAAGTAAAAGTTTTTCGGCAAAAAGTAAGGTTGTCCACTAAAATAGACCAAAGCTGTATAGAGTAAATATTTAATCTCCACAAAAAATGTCGCGCTTTAAAAAAATAAAAAACAACAAAGTAATCATCAGAAAAAGCAAGATTTGATGTCGTCAATGGAAAATCTATTCGATATAAAAATATTTTTTACGGAATAGGCGAAGACAAAAAAGAATTTTTATGAAATCAAAGAAGAGATAGATGGGATGGATACATTGCCAACATCAAAATTGAATCGGACGAAGAAGAAAGAAATGATCTACAAAAACTAACACAAGAAAAACTATCTTTGGGTGAGAAAACAATACTTATTTTTCGAAAATTGTTCAATTTAGTTAGAAATAATGTAACTGAAAAAATTATTATATATATTTTCAATAAACTATTAAATGATTAAACAACCTTACCTATGAGTGAAGCTCTATCATAATTGTAAGAAGCGCCTCTTCCGAAGAGATCACCATGCAGATGTCACCACAAGTTTAACCATTTGCGGTCCTATGTCGAGTGTGACTCGATATCGCATTTTGTTCTGGCACGTCCTATGTCGAGTGTGGCTCGACATCGCATGTTGGCTGGTACGCACTTGCGAATTCAGCGTGAACCTGCTAGAACGAAACGGTGAAGAACGCTCGGTCCGCAAAGAGTTAAAGCAAAAAAATTATGATAGCACTTCCACCGCGGTCCGTGTCCAGCTCCACCTCATTCATTGAAAGAATGGCCGTAACTGTTTCTAAGATTTTTCGATTTGTAAGCGAGGGATAGTATTTGGGTGGGACTTCGGAAGAGGCGGTTTATACAATTATGGACTTAACAACACCAGAACATATGTAGTATAGAACTGAACATAGGCTATGTTTGTAAAATTAACCAATCCTATCTGACGTATCCTAGACGTCTTATAGATGAAACACACATAAATTGACAAAACAGTAACCGAAAATAATGAGGACTTGAAATTTGTGAACTGATTATGCAAACACATTCTTATTGATCACTACGTGTCGGTCATAAAATCTAGCAAAAGTTTACGAACTCTCTAACCACCCAGCAGTTTTTCGTATAGTACGAGTATCAATGGAAGCCCCATTGTTTTTCGCGGCCGATGTAGACGCATGCCGAGTCCTATATGTATAGAACAACTTTGTATTTATCTCACTCTTGCCGAGTATAAACTTGATCCAACGACTCAAGGATTGTGTGGATACTATTTTATGCCGTCTCTTCAATGACAAAAACAACCCGTCAAAGTTACCACGACGATTATGAATTAGGCTCATATAAGATTGTAACGTTGCTGCTGGGCATAGTTTTGGAATTTGCTCGTAGAATGGTATAATTAATGTTGGTTGCTTTCATTTGGTTTTGATGTTTTGGTGCATGCAGGCATTTTTATTTCAAAAACGTTGTCTATTTTGCTGATTTTATTTTATATCGATGAGCGTTAGTGTTTGCGTTCTAGGCCCTGTTGTTAATGCTACGAGGGTTATCAATTTATAAGTTTAATTTTTCAAAGAAACAAAATCGTTAGGGTACCACTGTGACACAAACTCAAGAACCACTCCAGGGTTCCACGTTGAATCGTATCTAGGCTGTGGTGGCCATGTATTTACGATTCCTTTCGTTACCCTTCTTATTTCCGAATCCTGGTTAATTTTCGGTTCTAGGATTAAGGCTCACGCCGATTTATAGTTCTTAATCGTACCGTATGGAGCGTTCTTGTTAAATTTTTCTCCTCAGAAACGCATTACTTGGAGAATCAAAACCATCAAGAAATTTTCGTTAATCTTTTGGCAAAAAATCCACCACTTTTTCCATGTGAGTTCATTCTGACGACAATAACTCTCGGTTATTAATGCGATTGCAAGGTTTGTTGCTTCCTCGGGTATTCTTCGCCGTGCATATGCCTCGGACATAACACTCCTGCCACCAGGGCAAACAGGTATTCGAAGAACGCAATAAATTAATGTTTAGCTCAAAAACAATCGGCTCCGCCTCAAACACTGTCATGCAGTGAGGGAAGCACGCTTGGGCTGACCAATAGGCAATGTCCAGAATTCCACTTCCCCCTCAGATCTAACTTTCTTCAGGACTTTAAGGGCAAAAGGGGTAAGGCATAAACAAATTCCGAGTTCCAGTTCAAAGTAAAAGCGTTCATCGCCATTGAGCCTAGGTCTCTTTTCCAGGACATGTATCTCTTGCATTTTGCATTAGATCGCGCTGCCAATAAATGAATATCCAGGGTGCGACATATCTTTTCGAAGCCTGTTTTGGACCATTTATATTATGTTTCCGGTTCCAAGCGTCTAGACTAAGAGTTAAAATGTCAGAATTCGTGAGATGCTTTGCGAAAGACTTTAGTCCGAAGAATGCCGAAAGAAGCTCTAAATAGTTTATATGGTGAATTTGGTGTCTTGAACTCCAGAAACCATGAGCCCTTTCGTTACTACTGCATATTCCCCATCCTTATCGTGAAGCATCAGAGAAAATCTCCAGAATGAAATCTAAATCTAAATCTGTGATCGGTTTATTAACCGCCAAAATATTATTTTTTCACCTCAATAAATCCTGATTGATCTTGTTCGATAATATAATCCGCGTTTCATAGTTGGCATTATTATCACTTAATGCAAAATATTCTTCTCGTTCCAGATCTTTTAAGTAGATCCAACCATATTTTACTCCCAGACAGGATGTACCGAGAGTTCCAATAAAAAAGATCAATTTTCGAATGATCCAGACTTTTGCTTTGCAAAACCAGTCGATTAATGACTTTACTTTTAGTTATTTACCGCCAGGAAATTCAATGAGCATCTTTTCTGAATCTAGTACAAACCCTATAAACTGTCGCCTATTGGCGGGCTATACAGGACTCTTTTCAAGATTTATAATAAACCCAAGGTCATTTAGAACACAAACGGTTTGCTTGAGATTTTCTGAACAATCAGCTAGAGATTTGCCAATTAAAATTAGGTGTATGGGAATGAGTGTGTCGATTGAGAGCGTTTGGTGGCAGCACCTTCCAATTATTCCTGCTGGTTTTCAATACCCCACTTCCTCTATCCCTTCATTACGTATGCCCCGAGTACGTAAAGAGTGACATACAAAATTAATCTCCCCAGTCCTTTTTTGTCAGCCTAGACTTATTACGATTATCGTCATTCCGAACATTATGATTAATTAAAACAAAGAAAAGCGTGAGTAAGCATGAGAGAACAAAACAATAGAAAGTCAATACAGTGAAGAGAAATAAAGTGATAGCAGCTTCATGTAAGTGAATAATAGCGGTGATGTGTGAACTTATTTCCATTGCCCTGTCGTTTCCTCTACATTGTCTGCTGAGCTTTCGGCAGCGAGTCCGATATCTTGAACAGTAGGTCATCTAAATAAATTGCCAAAACGTGTGTTAAGATTTGTGTTCTTCGAATACAAATCTTAGATATTTTCTGCTCGATTCTGCGATTGGGACGAGATAGTATGCATCTTTTATCTAAAAGATCGAGAGTGATCATGGAGCAGTCTTTGTAAATTAAATCTTTACTTGTTCTAAGGTCCTCGAATTTGAAGTAGTGCGTTTCAATAAAATTATTTAGTTTATTGAAATTTAAGATTAAACGACTTGACCCGTTTGGTTTTTGTATGAGCAAAATATTGTATACAAACTGCTCATTTATGACTCGGCGGCGGCGGCGGATAACGCCTTTTTTCGATAACTGTTTGTGAACCTCGATTTTTTCTTCCATTGACCAGCTGTTTTTAATGGGTAATGTATCTTGAATAAATCGATATTCAAAGGGTATTTTATACGCGGAAATCCAATCAACAACTTTCATATCCGCGGTTATTGTAATCCATTTCTTATTGAACTGTTGTTACCTGCCTCCAAAATTGTTTACTCGTATCAAGTTTATAGATTCGAGATTGTTTGTAATTCGGCTTGCGATGTGGTTCTGAGTTGGATTGCTTCGTCTACCGATGTTGAACCATCCTGTGCTGCCTGCTAATCGTTCTCGATTGATGTTTCGGTTGTTGTGAACGAGGCCTGCCCATAATGTTTTTTGGAGGCCGATATACAGTTGACTTCATAAGTGGTGTTAGCACCTCGCTTGTCCGTACCATAGATTTTGCTGTGTTTATGTGTCTCTCGAGCTCTTTCCCAAATAGGAAAATATCTGTTTTTGTAGCTTCGAGCGCATGTTTTGCCGAGCTGTTTATTTTTACTAAGACCAACGATCTTCCAGTAAGAGATATGTAGGTCGATCAGAAGTCTACCTGTCGTGCTTACATGTCCCAACGCGGATATCTTCTCGATACAGCTCAAATCGCCGTTTTTCATCAGAGCTGATAATGCTACGTCCATTACTGATATACATGCCATGGTTTCATCTTGTTTGTTTGACAATCGATAATTTCGGATCACTACAGTCGAAAGAGAGGCTTATATCTCGGGGTTAAGTTTTGGTGGACTGATAACCACACAGTTTTTGGGTATTGTATATTTTTTGAGAAACGAAGATCTTTAGTCCTCGGGTGGACTTTTCGATAATTTCAGACCACCCCGCAACAATATCTTTATTTATTTTAGGATCCGATGATTTCTCCAGCTCAAAACGCTTCTCGATAACCTCGAGAATATTTTCGTCAACATTTTGATCTGCCGTCTCTGGTCTTCAAGTGTTTTATCTTTCGATGCGCCCCCTGTAAGGTCTTGAATTCGCGTGTTAGCCAACAATGATGAAGAGTATGAGGACTCTAAGACCCATGGCCTTTGACCTATTAAGAGCAAAACGACACCTGGAAATGTTTTAATTTTCTTGACCAAATACACCCTATGTATATATTTGTGACATATGACTATATATATAACAAGACTCTCGTCTTGAGTTCAGAATAAAAGCAATGCTCTGTTGTATTCACATACATTTATTTAAGCTCAAGGAGTCCAATCCGAGTTGCATATACTGAGCAACCACGATAAAATTCTCAGAGAGAATTCTTAGCTGTCGACGAACCAACCAACTACTAATGATCCCCGAGTTAATATAAATTAGGCTCTCGTGTAAAAGTGCAATCGATTTACAACACATAGCCGCTTATGGCTATATTATGGACTCTAGTCCAACAGCTCACAGCTGTCACTTTTCCAAAAGCTCTAAGAGTATAGTCTGAGCGTGTCAGGATTTTACCCGATTTCATAACGTCATGTTGATTCTACTAAACCAGACGAAGTATATGTAGGGTTTGAGAATTGTGAGGCGAATCAATGACACACGAGACCGATAAGTATGATATATAAAGACAATAGAAATACAAAATAATAAAATAAGAAAAGAAAAGAGCGCATGTCTCTCCTTCACCGTGGTTCGGCATCGACTACTCTTCACGCTCGTCCCCACTATCGGGCGACCACCCAGTCGTGTCTTTACTGGGCCAGGGGCCCCGTACCACATATATGAATATATATTCACTACTGTGACGGTAATTTTTATCGTTAATATTAATTTTTATCTTCCGAGGGGAAGAATTCGGGCTCGAATACAGGGATAATTAATTTAGACTTCTGGGTAGGCAAAAGTAGGGTTTATTTAACAAGTTAATCTGGTCAATATAGGGGTTCGGTTTATTGGCACCGTTTGCCAGTACAATGCATTTCCAATCTGCTGTTACCTGCGGTTATTTTATGATTTTCTTTTATTTCTCGTTACGCGTAGCTCCTCGATACACTGAGCTGCGTCATCTGCTATTTGTATTATTCGTCGCTAGCGTGCATGTCACCCGGCATGCACGCTCGATCCTCGCACGTCAATTTGATTTTAAAGGAGATGTGTCTCGGTTATGCTGATAATTCTCTCTATCACTGGTTGTATCGCTTACTTCCTATACGCTTTAAAGCTACTCGCTTACATACAACTCGCTTAGATTCTACTCGCTTAAAAACTACTCGCTTAAATACTACCCACTTAAATTCTACTTGCCGCTCTTCCACTTAACGGTTTATAATTAATCGATGGTGCCTATTTTAAGTCTAATTCTCGCTTCACTTTTTCTACAAATTGCTTACGCCTATGTCGCCCCTGCCTAATGGAATTTCATTTAAATCCTTTAATTTAATAAATTCCTACGTCTGCCTTCTCTCCTTTACTTGCACTTGTAGATCCTAACTTCGATCGTTTCAAAATTATATCTCGTCTTTAACTTCACTTACTGTCGTTCATTTGGCTGGTGCGAGCATAAGAAATGCTAACGTAAAAGACGTAAGAGTAAGAAATGTAATTGTTACATAATGATGAGTGAGAGCGCGTTTTTCTCTTCTGTCGGCGCTTTTATACCCTGCCCCTCTGCCTCATTCCTCTCTACATCATTGTCGTTTTTCATTTTAAATCCAAAGCGATTTTATCATTTTTCGGCTTGCCGAGGCCAACTGGTCGGTGGCTTGCTGTTTACGGCAGCGAGGGAATTTCTTAGGCGTGACGTAGCTTGGTTTTGCTTAAATTCGCTCTAGTTCGATGACCGGTGCTCGAATTCTACCGCGCGTTCGAACATAATCTCGCCTATAATAGCAGCGAAATATACTGAAGCTGGCTAGCGGGTGTAACAATGTTACACTATATCTGCGACGCTCTCTACGTTTCTCTTGATTTGATATAATTCGTTTGAGGCGATCAAGTCGGCTCTTTGTTCCATTTCCCTTCTTCTCTTCTCGGGAACGCGAACGATGACGACGTTTTCAACCCATAATTGCGAAATGCATAACAAAATTCGCGCAAGATTTGAATTTCGCGTCGTTTGTGCGGTAAAGTGTTGCCAACAAAAAAACATACAGCGTGACAGCTGATAGTTCAGGGTTATTAAAAATGGAGGGTTACACGAAAGAACAACGCGTTTTTATTGTTGAGCAATATTTTAAAAATAATGAAGTTTTGGAAGCTGCAGTTCACAATTTTCGTATAAAATATGGTCGAAATAGTGATTTAAGTTCATCAACTGTGAAGAGATTAATTTTAAAATTCAGGGAGACTGGATCAATGAGTGATTTTAGTCACTCTGACCGTCCTTCGAGAAGTCGTTCAATACAAAACATCGAAGCAGTTCGTGAGAGTGTTGCTGAGAGTCCAGGAACATCAATTCGTCACCGTGGTCAAGTATTGGATATTTCGAGAAGCTCTCTACAGCGTATTCTCACGAAAGATTTACATCTTCATGCTTACAAAGTTTAATTGACTCCAGAACTAAAGCCTACTAACCACGCACAGCGAAGAGAATTCGTTGAATAGATTATGGAGCAACAATAAGTGGATGCTGATTTTTCGAACAAAATCATTTTCAGCGATGAGGCTCATTTTCATCTTGATGGCTTCTTTAATCATCAAAATTGTCGCATTTGGGGTTCAGAAAATCCACGAGTGATTGTTGAGAAACAAAGGCATCCACAACTTGTTATTATTGGTGCGGATTTTGGGCTTGATGCATTATCGGACCATTCTTTTTCGAAAATGCGGTTAATCAGGCAATTACAGTTAATGGTGCTCGTTATCGCGACATGACAATCCAGTTTTTGTGCCTAAATTGCAAGATATGAATGTGCAGGTCAGATGGTTTCAACAAGACAGTGTCACATGCCATACAGCCCGAGAAACAATTAAATTACTGCATGAGTCATTTCCTGGTCGGATAATTTCCCGTTTTGGTGATCAGAATTGGCCGCCCAGATCATGCGATTGAACGCCGTTGGACTTTTTTCTTTGGGGTTTTTTGAAGTCTAACGTTTATCCATTAAGCTCACGACCACCCACGACTTGAAGGAGGAAAATGAGCGCTATATCAACAAAATTTAGCCACATGTATGCAAAACGGTCATGGATAATTTCGACAAAAGAGTGCGTATGTGCCAGTAAAGCCGTGAAGGCCATTTACCCGATATGGTATTCCATACATAACCCTATACTGTATACTTTATGAATCAGTGAAAAATTCACAATTTTTAATTAAAAACCTGTGTTTTCTATCAAAATAACTTCTTATGTAGATTCTGGGACACCCTTTATTAGTAGCGTCCCGTTCACGCGAGGACAAACCGATTTTCTAGCGGTAAAATATCGTCAGCGTCCTCTACGGTAAGCTTATTGTCGGTATTTACAGCATTACTAAGCGCGATACCCTTGTTATTACTTTCGCGATTCTTTTTTATTACTTTAGCAATGGCTGCTACCGTGCGACCACAACTGTCGTCCCCCTCGCGAATGAACCCACCACCTATTCGATATGCTACGCTATTACGTACCTCAAGCAATGCTGATGACGATGATGGTGGTGATGATAACGGCGATGGTGATGCCGATGACGCTCGTGGTGACAACGACGACAATGATGATGATGTTGTGGGTGACTCGCCATCATTATCCGAACACGACGATCATGTTGAACACGACGAGTACGGTGAGGATGATGATGCTGTTAAAGCCAGCGATGGTATCGACGACAGCGAAGCCAGTGAACTGTAAAAATGACAAATTTAAGGGTTTTTTACGTTCACCCTTTGGGCGGGGTGGGGTTGTTTCATGCCTCGTCCACGCGTATGGCAACAAGATCGTCGCCTTCATCGTAGGAATCGGAATCATCACCGATAGTACCATCCACGTTATAATATGGTATCGTACGTAAGCGGGCTACCACCGCATCTTCGGCATGTAAAAGCCAGGTTCGTGAGGTAGAGATGACTATGGACTGTCGGCTATGTCCTCCGTCTCCTTCCGGACTATCGCTTTTACGGCGATCAATAATCGCCGTGCATCGACTCGTTGCTACTGGTGTTGCGCTAGGCTGTCGTGCGAACAGCCGAGGTAGCGCTTCGTAGGCATGCCACTCAAGCGAGAGACTATCATCGCTCTCTAGCTTGGCTGTGGCGTCTCGCAACGATGCTTTCATAGTTCTCAGCCATCTTAAGATGTTTCAACACTCTCGTGAAAACCGCATAGACAGCTACAAACATTGCTCTCACCTTGGAGTTTTTCACCGCTTTTCTCCGGATCTACTTAACTCAGAAGTGCTCAACAGGACTTAAAATACTCGGTAAGCATGCACCGTCATAATTTAACTAAATTCAATCTTGGTGAGGTGGGGAAATCTCAATTTGTGCATCCTCAAATGTCTCACCTGGTGGCGTGCTTTGCAGCACGGGCTGCATCACGTTTCACCTCACATATCTCGGCACATAATTAATATAATTATATGTGCAGCTCATTAAACTCACTTTAAATTCATTCTTTCATTTAAAAAATATTTTTTTGTAGTAAAGCAAGTCAAAGTGGAATAAAGACTACTTTCTCTACCTACATCTTTGGGCTGGTTATTTCTCACCTGTCGTGAGTGAAAACTCATCCTCTTTCAATATTTTTCAGATTGAAAATCACCAGGCAAGGCAATCCTCAACAAAGGGGTTTGGGGGAAGGTAGTGATAGGTTGCTTTTACTTGAGAGAAACATTCACTAGGGCACCAAAAATTAATATAAATTGAAGAATTGCACTTGCACTTACGGTTGCTTTTTCTTGAGACAGCTGTTATTTACTTCGTCGGTGAACGCTGGGTGAAAGGTGAGAAGCGACAACCGATTGCCAGTAGAGAATATTAGACACAATGGTATATGAAATAATGATAATTTATACAAAAAAAATAACCGAATAGTGATACGTAAACGTAGGTTCGCTACTACCGTGCCCGTGAGTGATTGTTACTTCCGGCGTGATATTTTTAGTGTTACAATTTACGATTAATAACTATTTGGTAAAAAACGCTAAAATGAAATTAACCAGGTGGACTTTTATAAAAATTATTAAACGCAATTGAAATTTCAATCTTTGTGAAGTTCCTGTCAACTGCGATATTAAACAGGAAAAATCAAGTTAGTACAAGGTCCGAATTTTCAGGACCATTAAATGTTTCTAAGTCAGACTTCGTGGCACGCGAATATTTCTAAGGTCCAATTAGCCAGGACACGAATTTTTCTAAGTCCGAATTCTGAAGATTATTGAATCTTTCCAAGCCTGATTTCTCGAAACACGCAAACTGAGATTGAATCAAGATATTTCTAACTCTACAAACTGAATTTTAAATGCTTAACCGGGTTTTTTCTAAGTTTATACACTGAATTTAATTGACTCTACTCACGGCAAGAGGTTACTGGGGGAGGGGGTGTAGCTCGTCAAGTTCGCGATCACTGTTCAGTTTCTCCGTGGTTGGCCGCGCAACTATGACTCTCGTTTCGAATGTTTTCCTGCCCTTTCATAGGCCATGGGTGGCCCGATTTTCTATGAAGTATTGTTAAAGGATGTTTCTGGGCGCGTGTCACGAAGTCAGACACAGCGGTGCCGACACAGGTGTTGACCTCCTCGTTCGGTTGAGAGTCCTCCCTTAGGCGATCCAGAAGGGCATTTATCAAGCGTACCGCCACAATAAAATTAATTTCGTGTGGTTTTTCGTTTTTTTTTGTATGATTACACCCGCGCGGGCGGCAACCTTGTTGTTGTTGTGCCGCATTTCCAGCACCAACGTAGAGGGCGACAGCGGGATCTCGGAAGGAAACCGCTTTATAGACAGGAGGGAGGATTTAGAATCTCCGTAGTTACCGAGCCGGGAGTCCCTAGCCGTAGCTATGACGTCAGCGTTCTTGTCGAGAGGACCACGCTTGAAACCATCCCAGCATTATCTCATGAGGACCGGAACCTGCAACCATCCTTGGTAGTATTCGTTTTTCTCCACGATGCCGAGTCTATCTGGCTTCATGCTGCTACGACGCCCAAGGAATCTAGGTCCCCGCTGAGTCCGCTGACGGGCCTCCGATTTGAGTTGCGCAAGTACTATCGGGGCAGTTTGAATTTTATTGGTAACCAGCGATTGGTTTAAATTGTATTGGTAACCTCAAACGGCAAGAGTTAACATATTGTCGAGGACTCTTGCATCGCAAATCGTAGAACGAGGAGATTTTCACCGTGTCCGCTACCGTGTCAAGAACCGCCAACTGCCCACCGCGATTCTGGACCACTGCGAGACTATTTCTCGAGAGGCTCCCGTCTTTGGTTTGAGTGTGGGAGTTAACTCCGTTATTTTGGTGAGAAAACCCGAGCGATATTGCCGTGACGGCACGCTAACCTGCCGGAAATGTAACGTCCTTTTTTGTTAGAGTCAAACAGCTACCACGCGGTATTTCAAATTCTACAAATAATTCGCTTCCCGAGAGCTAAAGAATTGCCGAAGGGGTTCCATTTCTTTGTTATTTAAAATATTTTATAATTGAAAATTTGAGCGCGTTGGAATTCACGTATGCAGTGTGAGTGTGACTTAAAACGGGAGCGATATCGTGTGTAAGATACGTGCATCTGTGATTTTGAGAATGTCGTTGGGAGAGTCGCGTTCTCATTGGAATTTTGGATGTAATTTGTTGTATTTTCGAATCGAATTACCTGTTGAGAGAGTGAGTGTCGGAACCAGAGATCTGTTCTGGGATAATTCTGGTCATTTATATGACTGTTTCTGTTTCATTTATTTATCTGACTGCAGATAATTTATTCCGTTCGTTATTAGACTTTTCGTGACCTAGTTCTGTTTTGTTGTTACTTTTATTGTTTTTTCTTGTTATTAACTGCGTTTGGATAATTATTTAGTATATTTTATGTTTGGCTTCCGTTTCAAATTTTGATCATTATTAATTATATTTTATTTTATTTTTGCGAATCAGGCAGATCGTATAGCGTGAGTAACTGTGTGTGCGAAGATCAGGACGAATGTTTTATTGTTGTCACCAGTCCGAAATCTTCTTCAATATTGTTGCGACAATTGGATTGATGGGAATCCAGCATGCTGCAATTTGTCGCTTCATGACCGTGCTTCCGAGAGTGGTGACTTGGTTGTTTGTTACTATTATCAACATTAATAAATTGATGATTTGGTCCTCGCTTCACTAATATCGTGTCCAAAATTTTTTGCGGGACACCTCTGACCGACCCCTCCCCTCTTCCATTCACCAAGACTGCAGCTAAGCCGGGCTGGCCCCGTGTATTTCGCGTGCACATAAAATGCGTTGCGTGGAACATTTTATTTCGCGATTACTTCAATCATTTAGCGTTAGCGAGAGCGCAGTACATTTCTTTGTCGGATCTTAACTGTATCATAACTCATCTGAGGGACCCGAGAGGAACATCTCGCACCATCGTCCGCCCGGCTATGTCGGTTCGACATTTGTTTTATCATGGAGTTGAACCTTAGATACTCGTACTTCTTTCACTTACATATCACTTCTGACAACAATGCGTGGTTATTGATCAAATGCATCGAACCCTTTAAGAATTTCCTTGAACAACTTTCTCTTGGGCGGTGATCGTATCTCAAATTTGCGTTTAGAATATTCTAAAATCGTTATTAAATAATGTTTAAAGGCAACTTTACAAAATCTACGCTCTTGATGGAATATCCGTAAATTTGTTACGAATATTTATTTGATACTGGTGCAGTAAATGTTACCTCCATTGTTAAATCAATTTATGAGTTACAAAAGCCTTTTACTAGTTTATGAAAAGGCATTCAATATATCAGGTCTGGGAAAAAGTTGGTGGCATTTTTTTTTGTAAAATTCAACTGGTGTTCTTATAGTGTGAAAATGAATTTATTTAAACCGAATATGCTCCATTATTATCGACAATGTTACGCCATTTTTCGGGTAGAGCCATGATGCCATCGGTGAAGAACTTCTCTGGTTTCTGGTTGAAAAACTGAATCAAGTGGTTTTCACAGGCTTCTTTTGAAAGCAGCTTAATTCCATTGAGAGAGTTCTGCAGAGATCGGAATAGGTGATAATCAGAGGGTGCTATGTCTAGACTATACGGTGGATGCATAAAAAATTCCCAACCAAGCTCTCGCAACTTTTGACGGGTCATCAAAGAAGTGTGTGGTCGGGCGTTGTCATGATGGAAGAAAACACCTTTCCTATTAAACAATTCGGGAGGTTTTCTTTTAATTGCTTGGCGTAATCTCTCTAGTTGTCCACACTCCACAGTAGAGTTGAAAATCAATCGTCTGACTAACTGGAAGTAGCTCATGGTGGACGATTCCCTTCCAGTCACACCACACTCACAGCATCACCTTTTTCGCTGTCAATCCTGGCTTCGCGAACGCTTGTGATGGCTCACCACCCCTTGTCCACGATCTTTGACGCTTCCGATTGTCGTACGTGGTCCATTTTTCATCACCGGTTATGACACGTTTCAGAAATGGCTCGATTTCATTACATTTCAGCAGCACATCGCAGATGTTAATTCGGTCTATCATGTTTTTCGCGCTCAACTGATGAGGAACCCATACATCGAGCTTCTTTTTGTAACCAGCTTTGTGTAAATGGTTCAAAACCGTTTTATGGTCAATGCCTAGCTCTATACCAATATCGACACTGCTAATATGCCTATCGTGCTGGACTTTTTCAAGAATTTCATCAGCTTTTTCACTGATCGGATGACCAGAGCGTGACTCATCTTTCACATAAAAATTACCAGAACGAAATCGAGCGAACCATTTCCGCGCAGCAGATTTATATAAAGTACCTTCACCGTACACAGCACACATTTTTTCACAAGCCTGCGCAGCGTTCTTCCTTTTATCGTAATAATATTGCAAAATATAGCGCAATTTTTCATTACTTTTCTCCATTTTCAAACGCAAACAACCTTCCAACCACTGCACCAATTTCGATGTTTATGCACAATAAACATTATATTCAAAGTAACGCTCGAAGTGTCACCTTCCAACGAGCGTTTAGTGGTGTCGCTGCGATCTGTGTTTCCTGACTTACTTGCAATTGATGCCATCTATCGGGAAAAATGCCCCGTACTTTTTCCCAAACCAGTATATGAACTGACCCCAGTTTTCTTTATGACTTTTCCTTTTAAGGGAGAAAAAAATTAGAGTGAAATTTCATCAGGATGTGACCCGGTACGAACTTACTATTCTTCATCGGAATATCGAGGAGCAAGCAGTTAATAAGAAAGTCACTTATCTGTACAGAATAAAAAATATTCAAGTACTCTGACATTACTACTTTTCTCTAATCTGTAATCATTTGAATATAGAGTATTTGCTCCCTGCAATTACTAATAAGTTTCATTTCATTCATTTCATCAATTCAGTTATAAAATATAATAGTCACGCTATGTGAAGGCGCGGGGCAATGATGCCACGCGTTCGCGATGCGATCTGGTTGTTTTATCCGTTTTATAGTTTTGTGTATAGGCCCTGAAGGGGTGTATTCGGAGAAATCACGTGATGTTTGTCACTCGATGGCGCGGTGAGAGGTGTATGGGGTGGTGTATCGGTGTTTCGTTAGAACTTTGAATTTTACCGATTCTTTCTGTTTTCGACAGTCTTAACGGTTTGAACCAGGTTTCCACGAGGTTTTGTTTCTTGCGTCCGTGCTATTTTCCTACTCTTTGTAGGTTTATTCTTTCTTCTTAGTTTTTCTAGGGCTCCGTTTGTATTTCGAGTATGGGATTTTTGTTCTTTCATTTGAGCTGGTTTGTACGAATGGTTTGATTGTTGGTCAGTTAATGTTTCTTTCTAAATCTCGAACTTTTGGTGTTTTTTGCGGTTTTTCGGCTTGTCTTACGTCTTTTTCACGTTTAGTTATTTCTCTCGTAATAGTGTTACACCGGGGGAGATGTTTGTGCTCTCATTTATTGACGAAGTGAATTTTTGTAGGCTTTTTGTGTTGTTTTAATACCTGTCGATCACATAAGGGCTGCTGTCGTGTGGTTAAATATGACAGTACCCTGTATTTCCGCGATTGGTTGCATTTGTGGAACTGTGGATGTTACCTCGTTTGCCGTGTAGGCCGTGGTGGTTCCTCACGTGGGGTATGTGCACGGAGATGGGGCCTTGCCGCGCGAATTAGTTGCTATAATTGGGTGATCGCTTATTCTAGCAGTCCTGCCTACGATTAAGTACTTTCCTTAGAGGGTGTGAGCTTAGTTGATACTTCGTTTCAGCCTACTAGACGTTTATGTTATTCTGGCACTTCGGGCACCTCTGCCCGTCTTTATTGTTGATTTGTTGGATTTATTTTGTATTTTTGGTTCTTTTAGAAATCAATATTGTGTGTGCGGCGGATAAGGAATATGATAGTACCAAGGAATTAGTTTTATGTAAATCTTTGTGTTTCTATGGGTGTTCCTCGTTTTATCATTTGATATGTAGCGGAATGTTAGAAATGCGTTCCATTACAATATCTTTGTTTATATTTGAACTACGGCAATTCTAAGCTGAATATACAGAATGTATCAGGGGTACAAATTGAAAATGCGGGTTTGATAACAGATGGCGTTACTAACGCTATACGCATCAGGCAGTACTGTGACTATGTTCATGTCAAAGCTACGTCTTATAGCTTTAATTTTCAGTATGTGTCAATTTGTCGCAGTGTCAAATTCATAGTTTTTTTGAGCTCTCAATATGTCGAGTTTCGTGCCAACAAAACAGCATTTGCGGGAAGTTTTAATTTACTTCTTTAATTTGAAGAAAAGTGCTGCTGAAGCACATCGATTGGTCTCCGAGGCTTATCCGAGTCATGTTCCATCGGTTTCAACGTGCGAGAGATGGTTTGTGCGGTTTAGAAGTGGTGATTTTGACGTTGAGGACAAAGAGCGGCCGGGCCAAGTGAAAAAGTTTGAGAATGCTGAATTGGAGGCAATACTCAATGAAGACTCGTGTCAAACTCAACAAGAGCTCGCAGATTCATTGGGAGTGACACAACAAGCCATTTCCCATCGTATAAAAGCCCTCGGAATGATCCAAAAGCAAGGACATTGGGTGCCGTATGAGCTGAAGCCGAGAGACGTCGAGCGCCGTTTTTTTGCATGCGAACTGCTGCTCGAACGGCAAAAACGGAAGGGTTTTTTGCATCGCATTGTCACTGGTGATGAAAAGTGGATCCATTACGATAACCCGAAGCGCAAAAAATCATATGGTTACCCCGGCCATGCATCATCATCGACGGCCAAACCAAATATTCACGGCGCCAAGCTCATGCTCTGTATTTGGTGGGACCAGCTGGGTGTGGTGTATTATGAGCTATTGAAATCGAACGAAACCATTACAGGAGCACTATACCGAACTCAATTGATGCGTTTGAGCCGCGCACTCAAAGAAAAACGGCCACAATACGAGCAAAGACACGACAAAGTAATTTTGCAACATGACAACGCTCGGCCACATGTTGCAGCGCCGGTCAAAACATACCTACAAACGCTGAAATGGGAAGTCTTACCCCACCCGCCGTATAGCCCAGATATTGCTCCTTCCGATTACCACCTTTTCCGATCGATGACACATGGCCTAGCTGACCAGCGCTTCCATTCTTACGAAGAAGCCCAAAAATGGGTCGATGACTGGATAGCAGCCAAGCCGGCCGAATTTTTTCGCGACGGTATCCGTAAATTGCCAGAAAGATGGGAAAAAGTTGTGGCTAGCGATGGACAATACTTTGAATAATTCATTTGTTACCATTTTTTCAGAATAAACGTTCAAAAATAGAAAAAAATCCCGCATTTTCAATTTGTACTCCTGATACAATAATTACATTTGTTAGTAAAAAAAAAGTGAACTTATCCATTCTGTTTAGTTGAGAATTGAGAGATTGACAAATTACTAATGGTACTAATCTTGTTATTGCAATCATTATCCAATAAAACCATTTCTGAAGATTGTTGTTTGGTTATATCGCAAGGATTTATCTATGCCATTTTGATGAAAATTGAAAATCTACCTTCCTTTGCTTAAAAAGAATATAAAAAATATGACAAAAATGTTGCAGCAAGTCACGTTGAATTGATTTCACAAAAGTATGAACTGAACATAATAAAAAAAACTTCTGACTGTAAAAAATGTAATAAAAAAGACTGCGATTTCATAAGGACTTCATAATTTTAAAACCTTAAAAGGATGAAGTAATTTCCAGTATCGTTTCAGTTAACGATTTATTTTAGTTTTTATAATTTATTTGCTGTCTTCATTACAAACTGGGCATTTCTTCTGGACGTTGTAGTAATTTTTTAAATATGAACCTAATGGACAATAACAAAGAAAACAATTATTTGCGATGGAGACTTATTTGATAATGCAGAAGAAGACGTCTCCCGTCTGTGGTGATGGCAGTACATGAATTAGTATAACTTAAATCATACGTAGGCAAAAATCATACAGGATTTAGAAAAATCTTTTTTAGATTTTTGAAATAATTAAAACTCTATGAAATCAAAGTTTTTTTGCTTAGAGTTCTTTCAGTCGGGAGTTTTTCAACATAAAAAAATGTCTTTTCATTATAAAGGAGATTCGTATATTCTGCTCATCGACTAATTAGTCAAAATTTATGCATCAAAAATGCTAAGCAGCTTAAACCCTTTTTTTCCACTGCCCGATAGACAATTCACTTTAGAGCTACCGCTTGTGGACCTGAGTAACGCCGGAAAAGGTACGATTAATCTTCATTATGAGAAATTATTAGTGTAAATAGTTATAGGGAAAATATTAATAATTATGGCTAAGAGGGTGTTTTCATGTAAAAAACATAATTGCGTGCATGAAGATTGTAGCCGAAGATGTCCAGTTTGCTACAATAAACTCTATTACTAGTAGAAAGTTCAAAAATAAATTTTCATTTGTTTAACTATGTACAGAGCTATAAAATGCGAGAGGCTTGTTTGATGGAATTCTTCTAAAGTTAAATGATGGATATTACCGTATTGGTGAAGCAAAAGCCGGACAAAATACAACATATCTTATGCTACAATACAGCAGTTCAGATAACATCAGTATATGTGAGAAACTAAGAAAATAATGATTGCAGCAATAGAAGATGCTGTAGCGGTATAGAGCATAGCAGAGGGAAGAAATAGAGTAGGACGCTGTCACACACTATGTGGAACAAGATGCTATACTTAGGCAGTCGTGCACAGCAGCCACCCTTCCCCCACCATGGCCCCACAGCTCCCCGCGCGTTCTCCGATATCGCTGTTCCAGCGTTGGCACGCTGTAATAATACGTAATATCTTTACTGTTTTAGGCAGCTTTGCGCATTATTCGGATGCCGCGCGTGCTTTGGGAGTTTAATTTCGAGCCGTGTTATATCTGTGCTCGTAGCGAACGGTGAGTGCGCCCGAGACTTTGTAGATACCGGCTGTAGTGAGGTTGGCAGCTGGGTGAGTTCGAGCGAGGCTTCTGATATACCTACAGACAAGTGGTATGTACTTGAGAAAGGTAGCAAGCTCAGGGGTGAGAAATGCAGAAAGAGCGAATGAAGAACGACAGATAGATGAGAATAGATGCACCCAGCAATAAAAAAAATTCTAAGGTCCTAATAAAGATCGGCCGAAATGCAAATGTTTTATCAATGCTAAACATTCTGCTAACGTATTATATACAACTGAATTTTACTGAATAATTTTAAGTAAGAAATAAAAATATTTGATATTTTACTAAATATACACCTAATCAATCTTTTGCAGTTTATGAACTTGAAGAGTTAAACCGTTATCACAATGAGTTTTGTAATTCTTTGATTTTGTGCTGCGGTAATTTTGTATTTTAAAAAAGTCAGTTTTATTCAGTTTATAAAAACATTTGATTGGCATGGGAACAGAGACCAGCGCAAATAAATTAATGCGTTAGCGTTAATTATAACAACATCAATTGGTTATTGCATATTCCTGTTGTGTACTGTACATGTGTTGTACCTGTGTAATAGGTCAA
The DNA here is from genome assembly GCA_963942595.1 of Cylloceria caligata. NCBI lineage: Eukaryota > Metazoa > Arthropoda > Insecta > Hymenoptera > Ichneumonidae > Cylloceria > Cylloceria caligata. The sequence continues at coordinate 31,105,171 of OZ012706.1, forward strand.
ACACGATGGAGACCCACTCCGACACTCACTTCACCGACCCACCAAGTACTCACAACTTGTCAGTTGACGCTGTGATAGCAAGAGGTGTGGGGCAATTGAGGGTATAGAGGTGGGAATGTACACCGCCAATGTATTATTATTATTGTTGTTGATAGTGTTATTAGCGTTATTGTTGTTCGTTTCTTTTTTTCATCCCAGAGTTCAATCCGTAGTTTTAGGGTAAGAGCCCTCTCAAATAGGAGCCGAAAATCGTCATAGTGGACGTATTTAATTTTTCAAAATGTGAGGTTAAAGATAGACAGGCGTGGTAGATTAAAGATAAGAGTGCAGGTGAGATGGACAGAGTGATAACGTACAGGATATAGATTCCCTATAGCCCGAAAGGAAAAAGGTGCTTATTTTAATGATTTTTTTCGTTATAATAATGTTATTATTTTATTTAATATTATCTTCATAATAATCTCAAATATGAAAATGATCGACGGTGCACTATCACAAACTGATGTTGTCGTTCCACTCCGATCTTAAATAATATTTAACAAATTAAATAATAATTGTTTGTAATAATCAAATAACATGGGTGAAAGAATGTTCAAGCTCCAGTAGAGGCGAATAGTTTTACAGAAAATTTTATTCAACCCGGAAATATTTTCTCAAGACGCGCGAGAATGATCCAGAGTGGCTGTCCGAGTAGCAAGTAATCGGAACTCCATATATGTCGCGTTGAATGATGCGTGCCATGTGCACATCCAATTTTTAATACTTGCATATACGCAATAAGGAAAATAATAATTTTTTATTCAAGATTTATGGATACCTATTTTTTTTTTATTGAATCAAAAGGGTAAGAAATAATGAAATGAGTTACTTAGTATGATGATTATAACGATTGATAACATTTTAACTATATTTACAGAATTTTATCTCATTTTTCTTACGTCTCGTTCACCACTACTTTATTCTCGGCGTCGTCGTCGTGATCGTCGGCATTGCCATTATTGTCATATTTGTTTCCGTCAATATCTTATTCTTCTGGATCTTGTTCTATTTTTTCCTGATTGTTCATAGTTGTAGCATCCTTTTTATCATTGTCGTCGTTACTTGTTATACCCGACAGTGAAACTGTGAGGGAAAAATATATATTAAAAAATTTGCAAAGCCCTGACCCGCTAGGCGCACCTGTTTTCTGCATATTTTATAGAGTAGGTATAAAATAAAAATAAGGAAGATGTTGGTTTTAAACAACACGAGCTTTTATCGATAAGAGAAAACGAAGGAATAATTTGGTTCTTTTGTTGATATGGAAATAACTAGCGACACGGAACGAAAGCGGAGTGACGTATACATACGGTTCATTAATTTGATATTGTATATAAAATATACAATATTAAATGCATATTACACGCTTGTATTGGTCTGAATATAGATTATTATACTTGCCAATTTATTGTATTCGGTTACAGTAGTTTAGTTGAAATTGATTTTAGAACAGGGGACGCACAGTGGGGCCGATTCCCGAAAAGCTGGTCAAAAGTCGAAAAATGAAGTTTCATTTTATAGGATTTAGGGTACATAGGTGGATAGAGTAATGTTTAAAGAATATAATGAAACATTTTATAAGGGCTAGTGAAGTATACCTGGCAAGTATTAGCCAGTACAAAAGAGACTTTCGCGCAAGTAATAGCTCGATCGTTCAAGCTCATATTCAAGCGTCATATTAAAAAATTCGTAGAAAATCGTTAAATTGGTGTTTCTTAATTCTGCAAAATGGAGGTTTCAGGTTGAAGAAAGTAGTTTATTATCATATGCGTCGAAAATTATAACAGATACATATAAATTAATAGCTAAACAATCTCTAAAGTAGAAAAAAATGAAAAATTATGTGCAATCATTTTAGAAAAACAGGGAAAAAGTTCAAAGTTCCACAGTGTTCCGCAACGAAACAAGTTTTAAATTAAAGTTTGTACTGTTATGTAACAAAATTAGTAAAAATCAGCTGCAACTTTGTTTTTAGTGCACATTTGAATATAAAAAATGACAAATTCACATTAACCACTTGTTGCACGTTTTTTTCAAATGAATATAATTTTGTGAAATTTGTTACTCGGGGATTTTTGGGGTCGCTGAATACGAATCCAGTGTCAAAAAAACTAAATTCAAAATGGCGGATCCAATATGGCGGACGCAATTTTTGAAATCGATTGGATTCGCTTGAAACTCATTACTCGAGGGTTTTGAGGTTCGTTGAATACAAATCCGGTGTCGAAAAACCAAAATTCAAAATGGCGGATCCAATATGGCGGGCGCAATTTCCGAAATCGGTCGGATTCGCTTGAAACTTGTTACTCGGGGGTTTTTGGGGTCGCTGAATACGAATCCAGTGTCAAAAAAACAACATTCAAATTGGCGAATCCAATATGGCGGACGCAATTTTCGTGTTCCTTATTACACTTTCTTATATATTTGAATTATACATTTTTCAATATTTTTATAAGTGATTAAAAATGTAATTACTTATCTGAAATATGTACAAAATATTTCTTTTAAACAAAAAAATCATTACTCTGTAATCCAAATACATTTATTTTAAAACTGTAAATCAAATTATTATACAGTAATCTTAAAAAATGTTTGATTAAACTAAAATAATTATAAATTAACTGTTTGAACATGTTAATTTTATTTCACAAAATCTATTTTGTTTCAGGAAATGATTTTAAGAAATATGTGCTTCAAAGAAAAAATTACGTGCATGTAACTGAAGTACATTCACTTCAATAAAAAAAGGAAATGTAACTTGTAAATAGTATAAAATAAGTCTTTAAAAAGTGATTTTAATCAATACAATTATAGATGTAAAAGTAGATGTTTTATTACTTTTTATCAAATATATAATTTACTTACAGATTTATAGAAAGTTAATAAATTTTTACAATCGCTATTTTGGATCTGCCATTTTGAATTTTGTCTTTTTCACATCGGATTCATGTTCAGCAACCTCAAAAACCCCCGAGTAACAAGTTTTAAGCAAATCCGGTTGATTTCGAAAATTGCGTCCGCCATATTGGATCCACCATTTTGAATTTTGTTTGTTTCACACCGGATTCGTATTCAGCGATCTCGAAAACCCCCAAATAACAAGTTTCAAGCGAATCCGGCCGATTACGAAAATTGCGTCCGCCATATTGGATCCGCCATTTTGAATGTTGTTTTTTTCACACCGGATTCGTATTCAGCGACCTCGAAAACTTACAGAAACCAAGTTTCATACAAATTCGATAAACATTCCGTATTATAACTGAGTATTTTCGGTTTACTATCGCCATTTTTAACCCGCCATTTTGTTTTTTTACAATTTTGACTTCAGATTCGTAATCAGCGACCCCAAAACTCTTATATACTATATCTCAAACAGAATGAACTACGTTTTCGACTTTTGACCAGCTTTTCGGGAATCGGCCCCACTGTGCGACGTCTCTAATGGTGCTTAGGGTGACTTCCTCCGGACTTACGAGTTATGACCGAACGTGTACACGCGATTCAGCTGCCGATAATATAACGACCGATATGTCTATAACTGAGTTCTTTCGCACAAGACTGAGGTCTTGAATACCTCCCTCACTTGCGATGAATTGTTATCACATATTGCGGTGACTTCCGTTTATTCGGGTAGGAAGGCTCGACCGCAAAGACCGAAGACACGTAATATACTGAGAGGACGGGTTCGTCTCATACATGCGATACATACACACCCATGCACCTGTAGAACGCGTTACCCATACTACGAAGAACAGCATGTCAAGAAATTAACTACCGTTACTCGAACTACTAGAGTACCAAATAACATAGGAAAGGAATTCGAAGATATAAATGTTATATCACGATAGTAACTGTGAGAAACCAATGACATCGCTGGGCTACAGGAGATAAAAGGGTACGAAATGTGACAATCGGAGAGCATTTTGTTTGCAGATACTCGCCGATGCCAGAGCCCAGCTAACCAGAAGGAGGACCACATAACCAGTATCACGCCAGTACTACATTGACATCAGGTCTAGCGGCTGAGCCATCGGAACATTCAAACCAGCAGCGCGGCAGCCAAGCCGAATATACCTAACGTTATACGGATACCATCACGCCAGTACTACATTGACATCAGGTCTAGCGGCTGAGCCATCGGAACATTCAAACCAGCAGCGCGGCAGCCAAGCCGAATATACCTAACGTTATACGGATACCATTGGGTAGAAGAAATGAATTTAAAAGGATTCTCCGAAATAGCATAGGAGGCACTAAAGGAACCCATAAAAAGAGAGCTAGAGACGTCCTTGCGTTCATTTCGATGCACCGATGCACCAAGAATGCATGTCGCTGACCGCTACACCGCAGCGGCGGTCGGGCAAACGAGCAGTGAGGGTAGTCAGGGAAGCTCAAGCGAGAGCTCCATCCCCGCCACAGGGCCTCGTGACCTAGGTGGAGAACACGATTGATCAGCGATAAAAATATTGAAGAGTGTTAATAGACCAACGGTCGCGCATCCTATTGTAACGGTATTTCCCGTTAACATTAAATTGAATTACCCTAAAGGGGTTTAGTTCGGACTCGAGCAGGGAGGAAATTAATGTGGGCTTCAATAGTCGGTAGAAGTAGGGTTTATTAAAGAAAACATGACGTTAATTGTTGCGATACATAAGCGAAAAGGAATAAATATTGAATATACTTGTACTACTTCGATACCTCTTTCTGATATTTCCGGCTACCACGCGCCTTACAAATGGTTATTCTCGGGCTCTTGTATGCCTCTATAATCGTATACGCTGAGATGGAGAATTAAAAAATGTGTTATGATACGATTCGCTTAAGAGTGAAATTATGAGTGTCAATCGATAATTCGTATGATCTGCCGTGTTTGCTAGATAATTTATCCGAGCACGCGTACTGTCAGTAAGTTGCCGGTATCTGCTCGTGAAGCTCTGACTGTCCTCAGATCTTTATTCCGCCGCTCGACATACGCTTCCTACGTCATGGGACCTGTGGTGGAAGTGGAGCTCCCGCCTTGATTCTCGTGGTGGCCTACTCGCTCGCTCACATGACCGCCGCAGTCCGGCGTCAGCGAGATGCACTCGGAGTGCATTCGCATACGTAGCACATGGCAGGGCTGGGCCTCGTATAATTTAATATAATTTTATATTTTCCCTCCGATGCCGTAATTGTCAATCCTACTTATCATTCTATATCTCTACGCTATCGTGGCATATATTCGGTTGGTCATTTTAAATGCTCGATTTGCTGTATTGTCTCGATTTTGTTAGGTATAATAACTCGCCGGATCGTCTATCCTCGGCTACCAGAGTAAGTCCGCTTTGTTGTTGTTTTGACGGCTATGCGGTTCGGCTGGACTTGGATGCAGCATAGGCTCAGCTGCTATCCGTTTAGAGTGGGTCTGACGTCACAGCTGGGTCTCGTGTATACCAGTGCCGCTGTAAACTATCGATGGCTCATCTGGTCTTCCTTCCTGATAACTGGGCTCCTGCATCGGCGGAATCTGTGAGGAAAACTGCTCCCCGAATGCCAAATTTCCGGTGGTTTTATACCGGCATCTCCTCCGTTCACCCTATATTTTTGATATTACTATATCTGGTGGCGGTCCTTTAGCACATCGATAACCTTGGTCCTTTTTAAAATTCGTCGTTTGTCTTTAACGATGGTTGTTAATTCCCTCTGGTCTCAGATGGCGCTTCCCTACTCGTGCTTTTCTAACCAAATAATGGGACTTGGTCTCCGACGTGCCGGCCTACATGGTGTGAGTGACGCACGGTAAGGGTGCTTAGTTGTGTGCATCGCGCGTCATGAGATGACCAGAACGTGACAGTATAATTATAGGTGAGTAATATAGATGACTGAGGGCGTGAGCAAGCATACTTTGATAAGTTATTCAGAAAACAAAGCCGGTAATACAATACAACTTGTTACTAGCAGTGAGAAGCACATTTTTCAAGAATCAGCACGGTAACATACCCACATTTAAATCGATTCATAACCAATTGAGAGATTGCATCATTTTACTTATTATAATCTTATTTCTTTACGGACACGATTATGTAGGTGTGCGTGAGACCGATAATTCCATCTGTGAAGCGCGTGGGTGCCAAAAACCAAAGAAAAGGTTAATAAATTATGATTATTCATCATATTCTATCTTATCTGTATCGCTATATTTTTTATTCTGTATTATTAAATAAACCATGCTTTTACTTAATATTGAAGCCTCAATTAATTTCCTGTATCGCTATATTTTTTATTCTGTATTATTAAATAAACCATGCTTTTACTTAATATTGAAGCCTCAATTAATTTCCTCCCTGCGCGAGTCCGTACTGTAACGGTCATTTTTATCGTTATCAATTATTTTTATTTTTCGTGGGAAATTCAAGCTCGATCACAGGATTAATTAATTTTAGACTTCTAGGTAGGTCAGAATAGAGTTTATCAACAACATCAAATTAAACAAAAATGTCAGTGTTCGGTTTCTTGCCACCGATAACCAGTAAAATGCATTGGAATTTGGTAATTCCGATGATTATTTTCGCACTTCTTTTCGTAGATTACGTTTATGTCGATTCTCGGTACACTCGGCTCGAAAATCTGTTATTGTTTTGTACAGTGGTATTGAGCTGTACGCTCGATGAACACACACACTGCTAAACGCTCGGAACTTGCGCTCTTTCGCTATTTCACTCACCAGGTCTATAAATATGAAACCGGAATTTTTGTATAGAAAATACACGTTTATTGTATGAAAATGATAAAAAATATGTTATTCGAAGTATTGCCCATCGCCAGCTATACATTTTTCCCACCTGTCTCACAATTTGTGGATGCCACGCCAAAAAAACTGTTGCTCTTTTGAGACAAACCAGTCATCGAGTCATTTTCGTACATTTTCGTAAGAAGTAAAGCGCTGTTCAGCAAGTGCGTGTCCCATCGATGCAAATAAGTAGTAATCGGACGGAACCAAGTCTGGTGAGTAAGCCGCATGCGAAAGTATTTTCCAACTAAACGTCTCAATGGTTTCCTTGACCAGTTTTGCTGTGTGCAATGATGCATTATAATGAAGCAAAATCAGTTTGTGTTGCCTTTTTTGATATTCTAGTTGTTTTTCACGTAAAGCTTGATTCAAATCGATCATTTGTTGTCGGTAGCGTTCAGTATTAACGGTTTCGCCAGGTTTTAGCAGCATAATAGATCACACCCTTCTGATCCCACCAAACACAGAGCATTGTCTTCCGTCCATAGCGATTTGGCCTTGCAGTCGATGTCGATGGTTCGCCTGGAGTTACCCATGATCTTTTACGATTATGATTCTCAAAATATATCCACTTTTTATCGCCAGTCACAATTCGATGGAGAAATGACTTTCTTTTGTACCTGGCGAGCAGCATTTCGCAAATGGTTTTTCGGTTTTCCTGCTGTCTTTCATTCAGTTGATGTGGAACCCATTTTCCCATCTCCTGGATCGTTACCATGGCTTCTGAACATATGGAGACGGCTTCTTGTGTCGCATTTAATTGATCCGCGACTTGTTGTTGCATTTGAGCGTCATGCTCATCCAACAATGCTTGCAATTCGCTGTCTTCAAACTTTTTCGGTGGTCTTCCACATTCTTCGTTTCTCACGTCAAAATCGCCACTTTTGCATTTTTTAAACCACTTAAAGCACTGTGATTTACCAAGAGCATGCTCACCGTAAGCTTCGACGAGCATTCGATGCGATTCTGCAGCAGTTTTCTTCAAATGGTAACAGAAAATCAATGCTGTCCGCAAATCGTAGTTTTCAGGTACAAAATTCGACATGTTCAACGCTATTACAAACTATGCTGTTGTATGAAACTTGTATTGTTGTGAGTTGAAAATCTTTGTCAGAGATGTCAACAAGGAAATGGCGCCAATGACGCGGTTTGACAGTAACTACATTGACAGCTAGGGCCATCTATGGGCAAATTCCGGTTTCATATTTATAGACCTGGTATATCTACATCACTCTCTATCTTTCACTCATCGTACTGATACTTGCTATCTCTGTTCCACTTGCACGCTCATACAATTTATCTTTGCACTGCCGGTTTATAGGCTACGTGACCTAATTCTATTCAATTCATTTCCTACGCAAGCAATTTTTCTCACTAAGACCTTTTTACTTTAGACTGTTCACCTAGAACTATTTATTTAAAACTATTCACTTAAAACTATTCGCTTAAAACTATTTATTTAAAACTATTTATTTAAAACTATTCACTTAAAACTATCGGAAACTCGCTAGATATAGATCTTCTCGAAAACATACTGTCCTTGTTTAATTTTACTCGCCTATTCTTTCACCTCTCCTTGTAATAGTTCTTGACAGATCTTCCCAAACTACAATTCTTTTGATGAGTTGCCGGTTTAAACTCCCGAACGAGATAAAACAAACACTTGTTTCGATGAAAGATTTTAAAGGTACCTCTTTTCGTAGTCGAGCTTCGGGCACAGAGAGCTTGTTTTCTACACCCTTTAAATTATATTTTGCATCTTCAAAATTAATTTCGTTTAACTGGTTTGTTTTATGTTGAGGCCGTGTATATGTTAACAGTTATTCCCATTGCATCATCTGGACCATTTTCTATTAGATGGAGTTTTAGCTAGTCATGACTCGGGGTCTGAATACTCGTACAGTGCCGCCTAGATTTCTACGTTAACGATAATCCTTTACAGAAAGATATGAAACTGTCGAATCTCTTATTTTCATTGACTACGATTGTTTTACTAATGTTTTAAGAATTTATCAAGCAACCGGACTCGACGAGTTTTTAATTGTAAAGAAATCGTGAGAAGATATCGCCATAGCCCGAAATATATTGGTCCAATATTTCTCAATATTATTAGCGTCGCGTCATTAGGACCATTTTCTAATAGATAGAGTTTTGGCTAGTCCCGACTTGGGGTCTGGGTATAGTGCAACCTAGATTTTGCATCATCGATCATCCATTACAGGAAGATCTCAAACTGTCGAATACCGGATTTTTGTCAAATTGACGAATTTTTATTTCTAAAAAAATCGTAATAAAATAACGCGCGGGATCGAATAGGAAACCACAGCATTCTAGCCTGATGCATTACTATTTACGCTACCCTGGATTATAAATTAGGAATCGTGAAATAATTTCGCCTGGGCCACGGTAGCGTAATTGGACACGCACCATTCAAGAATTCTCAGGTACTCGGTTAGATCCCGGGCTGAGGCTATATTTTTTTCACGATTTCTTTAGATTGAGAATATTTTCGAATCCGGTTGATTCTTTAATTCTTAACGAATTAATAAAGCAATCGGTGTCAACCCAAATCAGGAATTGGCGCTATCATTCAATTTTTATACCCAAAGGGAGTATGGACTTGAGCAGGGAGGAAATTAATTTGGCTTCAGTAGTAGGTAAAAATATGAATAAAACATAAGACAATGTAGTGATACATGAAAAGCGGAATGACTCTACGACCCATATTCTAGGGGAGTCTGGCATCCATACTCCTTACATACGCATTCCCTCACGCAATTCCTGTAATGATAATTACAATTAGAATCGGTGCTGCTAAACCGGCCTTTTCTTCCGAGAGTATTTTCGATAAATGGGCTTTTAAATGCCCTCTATTGACTGAACGCCTACATGTACGTTCAGGTCTGAGGCTGGTTTGCATATTTGTGTACCGCGGGCCGACAAGCTCTTTGTGAATTCAGTTCTCGGCGACCCGCTGTCCAGATTCACACTTACTTGCTTAGCCCTACCTTATGGGGGGAGCAGAACTGTCGCACACGCTTCCTTCTCTAGCCTAGTAGATCGCTAGCCTGAGCGCCGCTGCCATCGAGCTCTAGCGAGATACGGTCGCCACGCATCTGTTAGCACCTGCAAAGCAGAGATGTCACGCATCGTGATCTCAAGATAATATTCAGATTTCCACGTATTTTGACAGTTATTACATGGCAAATTAGTATTGTATCTTTGTTATTTATCCTGATACCAATAACGGATTTATTTCTTACGGATTATCGATAAATTACTGAATAATAAGTCTTCTATTTACATCCTTTGTTATGCCTAACGCTGCTCATTTGATATTGTTGGATAATCAGCTGGCGCACGGCGATCGATATTCATCGTGCGCCTACCGATTGCTGTGCTCTAGCACGCTGCGTTCGGTTGGGCCGGAGATAGCCGAGGCAGGGCTTCGCGGAGCCGAGGCTGTGCCTCGTAGACATGCCGCGTTGAGCGAGAGGATGTCTGTCTCGCTTGACTTCGGCTTCGCACACCGACTATCTCTCTCAATTGACTTTAGCGCCCAACGACGCTTTCATACCCGCAGCCATATTGAAAAATTGGACACTTTCGCAACGCATCGGTTGAACAGCACACGCACAAAAGGACTCTCGGACCGTTTTCTTTGCTACAATACATCGGACTTGCTCAACTTCTCGCTCACCAGGACTCATAGCTCAAGGTAAGCGTACACTGATATAATGCAGAGAAATTCACTATCAGTGAGGAGGAAAATCGCGGTACATCAGCACTTTTTGTCTCACTTTGTGGCATGCGCTGCAGCACATGCTGCACCACGTTCTCCTCACTTTATTTTGCCGGCTTAATTAATATAATTATGCATGTGCTTTATACTCACTGTAGTTTCCCCCAGAAAATCTGCTGGGAAAATACAGTGACTATACTCTGCTCATTTGTGCATCCTCAATCTATGTTGTATTGTGCTACGCAGTGCTGACTGCGTAGCTATTTTCACATTCTATCACAGCACTCATGCAAATTCAATTGCAAGTGCTCTCATCTATTCACTGCAATTTCTCTTCAATAAATCTACTGAGAGTTTGCTGTGAATAATTCACACATCTTACGCACTCATTTTTCTCTTAGCGTGGCGTGCTATTGAGCACTGACTGCTGCACACGCACCGCTCTCAGTGCTCACAGCGCAAAATTAATATAATTGTGTGCTGGTTCTCAGCTCATAAATTGAAAATCAACTCACTTGTTTATATACAGCTTTAATTCTTTGATTTGTTGGTGCATTAATTTTTTATTAATTTTGTCATTTTTCAAATTTAACTATTTTTTTGTATTTATTGTTTTACTTTGAACTTTTCAAAAATATACATGAATTGTATTTTGTATATACCATTTTGGAAGGTAGAATAAACCACTTTCTCACGATAATAACAATGTGTCTGGTTTATTTATCGCCCTGTATCGAGTGAGGCTTCATTACTTTCAATATCTTCGCAGATTTGTCAAACCAACCGGACGGATTCTCAACACATATATTCGGCATGTCTTGACCTTCTCTCATCCTCCCAAACCCTGGTTCAGCTGATTTTCAGCTGACTCGACAGAATGGTGGCAACTAGTTGCCACCTATACAGAGACGATACTGCGACGAAAAAACGTAGACGGCTGCCTCACCTAACCGAGCAGACAGACTGACGTGACGCGACAGGTTACAGACAGCAAGACGAACGGACGAACACGGACAGAACCCCCAGCCAGAAGTAATACCAAAATAGTTCCTGGTCTGGGGGAGGACAACAAGGAGAGGGCGGTTTAGTGGGTAGGCCTATTTTTTGGGAGTCCCACATACCCCTCCAATTTAAAAGACTGGAGGATATCCGTAAAAAGGATTCCGCAACCCCTTGTAATAATAATAATAATAATAATAATAATAATAATAATAATAATAATAATAATAATAATAATAATAATAATAATAATAATAATAATAATAATAATAATAATAATAATAATAATAATAATAATAATAATAATAATAATAATAATAATAATAATAATAATAATAATAATAATAATAATGATAATAATAATAATAATAATAATAATAATAATAATAATAATAATAACCCTCCCAAGTGTGTCGCCTTGCCGCGGCGGGGGGCTTGCGTTTCTGCAATAAACTTTGGAGCTCGGCCGGCGGGGGCTCTGGCCCCTGGCAGGTCTAACCTTGCCGGACAGGTCCAGGGGGAGCGGGCTGACTAAGAACACACAACATCAAAAGCTACGGTGGAAAGCATCGTGCCTACGGCTGCATGGCCGCAATGATGTGAACTAAAGCGGTCGCGAACGATCCCTGCAGGGCACCGGGTGGAACCCTGCAGTATTTACACCTTACCTGGACAAGGCGGCTCTGCCTAGGTGAACATACATTCCGACCTACTCGTGGGATGAATATGGAGAAACTTTTAAAAGAAATTAAACCTAAACAGAAGAAGGAGATGGTAAAAACATCGACCGAGGAGGAGCTCAGGACAATCGGAGAACTCGCGACGGACTATATCGGGGGAGAGTCGAACGATGATAGCTTAGCGAACGTGACAGAAAATGTAAACCTAAGAAAGAGAAGTAGACTTCAATCATATTCGTCAACGAATATGAATGACGAATATGAGAAAATGTAAACCTAAGAAAGAGAAGTAGACTTCAATCATATTCGTCAACGAATATGAAGTAGACGTCAACATATTCGTCAACAGGCACCGAAGATCGATCCCTACATCAGACGACAAAGAAATTAAAATTCAGAAAGAGAGAAACGACACAGCCACGCATGGAAGAGGGTAAAACGGTTCCACCTGTCATCGGAAATATGAGAAGGCATCGAGAAGAACCTGAAACCTCCTCATTCGACGATGACAATAAGAACGAACCCGATTTGACAGAGTTATTACAACTCATTCATGAGACCGCGACGAAAATAGACGAAGCAGCAGCAATACAAAAAAATATGAGGATGACAGTAAAAACCGGCATAAAGACGATTCTTGAGGCCGCCGACGCTGCGCTAAACATGCAAAGCCGGACAGCCTCGAAGGGACAAATGATGGCAGACGACCTGACAGAGACAGAAACGGAGACAACGGAACCGGCGACGCGACCGACGAAACGAAAACGGGAGGCGACGAAGACCACACCAGAGGCCCGGCAGAAGCAACCCCCGAGAACGGAGGAGGCCGAAACCTGGACAACCGTGAGGAAACGAAAAAAGAAAAAAAAAAACAACGGAACCGAAAAACAAAACGGACGAGACGAACGTACCGACCCGGGCTGAAAAGCGCAGACCGACCCCCAAACATAGGGGAACGGCTGTACTGGTCAAACCTGGGAAAGACAACACGTATTCGGACATCGTACGGAAAATAAGGACGACGGTCGACCCGACGAGCAGTCATGTACAGGTGATGGCTCTAAGGAAGACCAAAGACGGACGGTGTCTCATCAAGATACAGACAGACACGGACGGATGAGAACAGTTTGAGCGCGCACTACAGGACGCGGTTGGGGACACGGGCAATGTAAGGACCGTGACTTCTAGGGCGCAACTGGAGATCATGGACCTGGACTGCGTTACCACCGCGGAGGACGTGATATGTGCGCTGAGACGAGAAACGGGACGAGACGGCGACTTTGGTGTCCACATCTTCGGCCCGAACCGGGCCGAGCAGTACATGGCAGTCTGCGACCTCGAGACGCGGGAAGCCGAGGTGCTACTGGACCGGGGCCGGATCGGGATAGGATGGGTGCGATGCCGACTACGACAACGATTGACGGTGACGAAATGCTACAAGTGCCTGGGCTACGGACACACAAGGACGAGCTGCACGAACGCGGATCGGACAAAGAACTGCAGGAAATGCGGCGAGACGGGACATTACGCGACGAACTGTAAAAACAGACCAGCTTGCCCTCTGTGCTCTGAAGCGGGGCACAGGGACGTAACGCACCTTGCGGGAACCGGAAGGTGTGCGGTATTCCGGGCTGCGCTGGAGGAGTGCAGGAAGCGGGCCGGAAGACGGACAGAATAGTTCAGGGAAACTTGAACAGGAGTAGGACAGCAGACAAGCTACTACCACAGATAGCTGACGAACATGACGCCGACATTCTGATCCTGTGCGAACCGTACAGGAGAAGAACGACACAAACGTACATTACAAACGAGACAGAGACCACAGCTATCTGGATAAGGGGCGCTGCTTAATCTCGAATAGTTAGCTGCGGTGTCGGGGACGATTACGTCTGGGCAAGGGTCGGCGCTGTCACTTACGTCAGCGTCTACCTGACACCCAACTGCGCCGCGGCGGATTTCGAGAGGAAAGTAGCGCTCCTTGAAGACGAAATCAGGGATCTGCCTGGAGACGTTATTATCGGGGGCGACTTCAACGCGCGGGCAATCGAGTGGGGAATGACAGCAACGAACAAACGTGGACGGTTGCTACTGGAGATGGCTGCAAGGCTGAACCTGGTAGTAGCCAATACAGGAAACATACCGACGTACAGACGACCAGGGTTTGGAGACTCCATCCCTGACGTCACAATGACATCGGACGGAATATTGCCACAGATAAGGCAGTGGCGGGTGTTCGATGGCTATACGGCCAGCGACCACCAATACATTGTCTTCGAAGTAACAAGACAAACGGCGACGAGACGGACGAGGACCCAACACCCCCCGCGGTGGAACCTCAACAAACTCGACGTACAAAAATTTTCGGAGGAGCTGGTGGTAGCACCAGCACCGATAACAAAAATCCCCCCTGAGCTGACTGGCCGGCAAAGGGCGGAAAGACTGGTGGACGAGACAACCAAACTGACGGACCGGCTGTGCAACAACACAATGCCGAAACGACAATATCGACAGAACAGACAGCCACAATACTGGTGGACGGACGAAATAGCCGAACTACAAAGGGTCTGCTTGACAAGCCGACGACTAGTGACGAGGGCTGGGGGAAGACCCGAAAGGGAAAACCTCCAAGCCAAATATAAGACAGCACGAAAAGCACTGACGAGCGCGATACGAGACAGCAAGACGCGTTGCTGGAAGAGGCTCTGCGAGGAGGTGGATCAGGATCCCTGGGGTACTGGTTACAAAATCGCGACTGATAAACTAGGAGCCCGGGTACCACCAGAACTCAAAGACGCCGAATCCGCACGACGGATCGTCGACGGCGTATTTCCTACGCACCCGATACGGACGGACGTTACAGATGACACGGACACACCGGCAGCCCCCATCTTCACGGCGGAAGAGCTCACTAGGGCATCCAACGCAATGAAGACTGGTAACGCACCGGGACCGGACGGAGTACCGGCGGAGATTATCCGGCTGATGGTCAACCTGAGGCCGGAGATATTTCTCGACCTGTACAACACGTGCTTGACGACGGGGACGTTCTGCGGCCGGTGGAAGGCGGCGAGGCTGGTTCTTATCCCCAAAGGTAGGGGCGACCCCAGCACGCCGTCAGCCTACCGGCCGTTGAGTTTACTTGACACGACGGGTAAACTCTACGAACAATTACTGAGACCAAGACTGACGGACGTGATACAGACCAGCGGAGGCCTTTCAGACCTGCAGTTCGGCTTCAGGAGGGGTCGATCGACGATTGGAGCGATCCAAAAAGTGGTCGACTCCTTCCTGGACTTAGACAGACATTGCCACGCAGCACGACCAATCGAACTGCTGGCGACCTTGGACATCAGGAACGCCTTCAACTCGGCTAGGTGGGTCGATATCCTGGAGGCGCTTGAAAGCAACTTCGGAGTTCCGGCTTACTTGGCTCGGGTGGTGGGGGACTACCTGAAAAACAGACAGATTACGTACAAGACAACTGAAGGACCGATGACAAGGCAAATCACCGCCGGGGTCGCACAAGGGTCCATACTGGGACCAGATTTTTGGAACGGACTGTACGACAGCTTGCTCAGGCTGGAAATGCCGCTCGGCGTACTCCTCGTTGCTCACGCTGACGACGTGGCGGCGGTGATCACCGAGCGATCTCCGGATCTGACACAACTAAAACTGAACCAGACCATGCGACGAGTGAGACGTTGGATGACGGATCACGGACTACAACTCGCGACAGAAAAGACAGAACTGACGATCCTCAGTAGAAAACGTATACAGACGAGACTTCCCATGTGGGTCGGGACGGACGAAATCACGGCCGGGGGGGAAGTCAAGTATCTCGGGGTAACTCTAGATACAAAGATGAACTTCTGGCCTCACATACGAAAAACAGCTCAGAAGGCGGCCGAGAGGATAGCATCCTTAAACCGCCTGATGACAAACACGACTGGACCGAGACCGGGGAAAAGACGACTTTTAATGGCGACGGCCCACTCGATCCTCCTTTACGGCGCAGAGATCTCGGCAGATGCCCTGAAGACAAAGAAATACTGCCACGCGATGACGACGATACAAAGACAGGGTGCGCTGAGGATCGCCTGCTCCTACCGAACTGTCTCTGCACAAGCAGTTTTGGTGGTGGCCGGCGTAATTCCCGTGGACCTTCTAGCTTTCGAGCGAAAAAGGATCCACGGGAAAAGCGCGGACATAAGACGGGAGGATGCGGCAACTGCGGAGCGCAACAGGACGATACGGACTTGGCAAGACCGATGTACAGAAGAACGTACAGGCAACTGGACCAGACGACTTGCAAAGGACCTGAGACCGTGGATCGGAAGGAAGTTTAGGGACGTAAACTTTTACGTTACCCAGCTCCTGACCGGACACGACTACTTCCGAAGGTACCTTTGCAACATGAACAGAGTACTGACGCCAGACTGTAAGTACTGTGGACACGAACGAGACGACGCGGAACACACATTTTTTATGTGCGACCGCTGGACAGGACTCCGACTGGAACTGGAGACGATTGTTGGCAGCATCACCCCGGACAACATTGTTCAGGTGATGCTCCACTCGACAGAATAGTGGCAACTAGTTGCCACCTATACAGAGACGATACTGCGACGAAAAAACGTAGACGGCTGCGTCACCTAACCGAACAGACGGACTGACGTGACGCGACAAGTTACAGACAGCAAGATGAACGGACGAACACGGACAGAACCCCCAGCCAGAAGTAATACCAAAATAGTTCCTGGTCTGGGGGAGGGCAACAAGGAGAGGGCGGTTTAGTGGGTAGGCCTACTTTTTTGGGAGTCCCACATACCCCCCCAGTTCAAAAGACTGGGGGATATCCGTAAAAAGGATTCCGCAACTCCTTGTATAAAAATAATAATAACAATAATAATAATAATAATAATAATAATAATAATAATAATAATAATAATAATAATAATAATAATAATAATAATAATAATAATAATAATAATAATAATAATAATAATAATAATAATAATAATAATAATAATAATAATAATAATAATAATAATAATAATAATAATAATAATAATAATAATAATAATAATAATAATAATAATAATAATAATAATAATAATAATAATAATAATAATAATAATAATAATAAGAATAATAATAATAATAATAATAATAATAATAATAATAATAATAATAATAATAATAATAATAATAATAATAATAATAATAATAATAATAATAATAATAATAATAATAATAATAATAATAATAATAATAATAATAATAATAATAATAATAATCCCTCCCAAGTGTGTCGCCTTGCCGCGGCGGGGGGGCTTGCGTTTCTGCAATGAACTTTGGAGCTCGGCCGGCGGGGGCTCTAGCCCCTGGCAGGTCTAACCTTGCCGGACAGGTCCATGGGGAGCAGGCAGACTAAGAACACACAACATCAAAAGCTACGGTGGAAGGCATCGTGCCTACGGCTGCATGGCCGCAATGATGTAAACTAAAGCGGTCGTGAACGATCCCTGCAGGGCACCGGGTGGAACCCTGCAGTATTTACACCTTACCTAGACAGAGCGGCTCTGCCTAGGCAGACCTACATTCCGACCTACTCGTGGGATTAATATGGAGAAACTTTTAAAAGAAATAAAACTTAAGCAGAAGAAGGAGTTGGAAAAAACATCGACCGAGGAAGAGCTCAGGACAATCGGAGAACTCGCGACGAACAATATCGGGGGAGAGTCGAACGATGATAGCTTGGCGAACGTGACCGAAAGTGTCAACCTGAGAAAGAGAAGTATACTTCAGTCATGTTCGTCAACAGGCACGGAAGATCGTTCTCTACATCAGAAGAAAAAGAAATTAAGATACAGAAAGAGAGAAACGACACCGCCACCCATGGAAGAGGGTAAAACGGTTCCACCTGTCGTCGGAAATATAAGGAGGCATCGAGAAAAACCTGGAACCTCCTCATTCGACGATGACAGTGGGAACGAGCCCGATTTGACAGAGTTATTACAACTCATTCATGAGACCGCGACGAAAATGGAAGAGGCAGCGGCAATACAGAAAAATATGAATATGGCGGTAAAAACCGGCATTAAGACGATTCTTGAGGCCGCCGACGCTGCGCTAAACATGCAAAGCAGGACAGCCTCGAAGGGACAAATGATGGCAGACGACCTGACAGAGACAGAAACGGAGACAACGGAACCGGCGACGCGACCGACGAAACGGAAACGGGAGACGACGAAGACCCCACCAGAGGCCCGACAGAAGACACCCCCAAGAACGGAGGAGGCCGAAACCTGGACAACCGTGAGGAAACGAAAAAAGAAGAAAAAAACGACGGAACCGAAAAACAAAACGGACGAGACGAACGTACCGACCCAGGCTGAAAAGCGCAGACTGACCCCCAAACATAGGGGAACGGCTGTACTGGTCAAGCCTGGGAAAGACAACACGTACTCGGACATCGTACGGAAGATAAGGACGACGGTCGACCCGACGAGCAGTCATGTACAGGTGATGGCTCTAAAGAAGACCAAGGACGGACGGTGTCTCATCAAGATACAGACAGACACGGACGGACGAGAACAGTTTGAGCGCGCACTACAGGACGCGGTTGGGGACACGGGCAGTGTAAGGACCGTGACTTCAAGGGTGCAACTGGAGATCATGGACCTGGATTGCGTTACCACCGCGGAGGACGTGATACGGGCGCTGAGACCAGAAACGGGACGAGACGGCGACTTTGGTGTCCACATCTTCGGCCCGAACCGGGCCGAGCAGTACATGGCGGTCTGCGACCTCGAGACGCGGGAAGCCGAGGTGCTGCTGGACCGGGGCCGGATCGGCATAGGATGGGTGCGATGCCGACTACGACAACGATTGACGGTGACCAAATGCTACAAATGCTTGGGCTACGGACATACAAGGACGAGCTGCACGAACGCGGATCGGACAAAGAACTGCAGGAAATGCGGCGAGACGGGACATTACGCGACGGACTGTAAAAACAGACCGGCTTGCCCACTGTGCTCTGAGGCGGGACACGGGGACGTAGCGCACCTTGCGGGAACCGGAAGGTGTGCGGTATTCCGGGCTGCGCTGGAGGAGTGCAGGAGGCAGGCCGGAAGACGGACAGAATAGTTCAGGGAAACCTGAACAGGAGTAGGACAGCAGACATGCTACTACCACAGATAGCTGACGAACATGACGCCGACATTCTGATCCTGTGCGAACCGTACAGGAGAAGAACGACACAAACGTACATTACGAACGAGACAGAGACCACAGCTATCTGGGTGAGGGGCGCTGCCCAATCTCGAATAGTTAACTGCGGTGTCGGGGACGATTACGTCTGGGCGAGGGTCGGCGCTGTCACTTACGTCAGCGTTTACCTGACACCCAACTGCACCGCGGCGGATTTCGAGAGGAAAGTGGCGCTCCTTGAAGACGGAATCAGGAATCTGCCTGGAGACGTTATCATCGGGGGAGACCTCAACGCGCGGGCGATCGAGTGGGGAATGACAACAACGAACAAACGTGGACGGCTGCTGCTGGAGATGGCCGCAAGGCTAAACCTGGTAGTAGCAAATACGGGAAACGTACCGACATACAGACGACCAGGGTTTGGAAACTCTATCCCTGACGTCACAATGACATCGGACAGAATATCGCCACGGATAGGACAGTGGCGGGTTTTCGACGGCTATACGGCCAGCGATCACCAGTACATTGTCTTCGAAGTGGCAGGACAAACGGCGACGAGACGGACGAGGACCCAGTACCCCCCGAGGTGGAACCTCAACAAACTCGACTTACGAAAATTTTCGGAGGAGCTGGCGGCAGCACCAGCACCAATGACGAAAGTCCCCCCTGAACTGACTGGCCGGCGAAGGGCGGAAAGACTCACGGATGAGACGGCCAAACTGACGGACCGGCTGTGCAACAGCACAATGCCGAAACGACGACATAGACCAAACAGGCAACCACAATACTGGTGGACGGACGAAATAGCCGAGCTGCGCAGGCTCTGCTTGGCGAACCGCCGACGAGTTACGAGGGCTGGGGGAAGACCCGAAAAAGAAAACCTCCAAGCCACTTACAAGACGTCACGAAAAACACTTACGAACGCCATAAGGGACAGCAAAACGCGATGCTGGAAGCAGCTCTGCGAGGAGGTGAACGAAGACCCCTGGGGAACCGGTTACAAAATTGTGACTGGCAAACTAGGGGCCCGAGTTCCACTTGAACTCAAAGATGCCGAAACCGCAGAACGGATTGTTGACGGACTGTTTCCGACCCACCCGATACGGACGAACGTGACAGACGACACGGAGGCCCCGGCGGCCCCCATATTTACCGCGGAGGAGCTCTTCAAAGCGACTGCCGCGATGAAGACTGGCAAGGCGCCGGGACCAGACGGAGTGCCGGCGGAGATTCTCCGGCTGATGGTTCGCCTGAGGCCGGAGATATTTCTTGACCTGTACAACACGAGCTTGACGACGGGAACGTTCAGTGACCGGTGGAAGACGGCAAGGCTAGTTCTTATCCCTAAGGGTAAGGGCGACCCCAATACGCCGTCAGCCTACCGGCCGCTGAGTTTACTCGACACAACGGGTAAACTCTATGAACAACTACTAAAACCGAGACTGACGGACGCGATACAGACCAGCGGAGGCCTCTCAGACCGGCAGTTCGGCTTCAGGAGGGGACGATCAACGATTGGAGCGATACAAAAAGTGGTCGATTCCTTCCTGGATTTGGAGAGACATTGCCATGCAGCGCGACCAATCGTTCTGCTGGCGACCTTGGACATCAGGAACGCCTTTAACTCGGCCAGGTGGGTTGACATCCTGGAGGCGCTTGAAGGCAACTTCGGGGTTCCGGCTTACCTGGCTCGGGTGGTGGGCGACTACCTAAGAAACAGACGGATCACGTACGAGACGACTGAAGGACCGGTGACGAGACAAATCACCGCGGGGGTTGCACAGGGGTCCATACTGGGACCAGACTTTTGGAACGGACTCTACGACAGCTTACTCAGGCTGGAATTGCCGCTTGGCGTTTTCCTTGTCGCCTACGCTGACGACGTGGCGGCGGTGATCACCGAGCGATCTCCAGACCTGGCACAGCAAAAACTGAACCAGACGATGCGGCGAGTGGGCCGTTGGATGACGGACCACGGACTACAACTCGCGACAGAAAAGACAGAACTGACTTTCCTTAGCAGAAGACGCATACAGACGAGACTACCCATGTGGGTCGGGACGGACGAAATCGAGGCCGGAGTTGAAGTCAAGTACTTGGGAGTGACCCTAGATACGAAGATGACCTTCTGGCCTCATATACAAAAAACATGCCAGAAGGCGGCTAAGAGGATAGCATCCTTAAGCCGCCTAATGGCCAACACAAACGGGCCGAGACCGGGAAAACGACGACTCCTAATGACGACAGCCCACTCGATCCTCCTGTACGGCGCGGAGATCTGGGCAGATGCCCTGAAGACAAAGAAGTACTGCCACGCCATGACAACGGTACAAAGACAGGGTGCGCTGAGGATCGCCTGCTCCTACCGAACTGTCTCTGCACAAGCAGTCTTGGTGGTTGCGGGCGTGATCCCCGTGGACCTCCTAGCTTTCGAGCGAAAAAGGATCTACGAGAGAAGCGCGGACATAAGACGGGAAGATGCGGCGGTCGCGGAACGCGACAAGACGATACAGACTTGGCACGAACAATGGACAGAAAGAGCGACAGGCAACTGGACAAAACGACTAATAAAGGACCTGAGACCGTGGATCGAAAGGGATTTTGGGGACGTAAATTTTTACATCACCCAGTTCCTGACGGGACACGGTTACTTTAGACGGTACCTTTATAACATGGACAGAGTACGGACGCCAGACTGTAAGTACTGTGGACACGAACGAGACGACGCGGAACACACATTTTTTGTGTGCGACCGCTGGACAGGACTCCGACTGGAACTGGAGACGATTGTTGGCAGCATCACCCCGGACAACATTGTTCAGGTGATGCTCCACTCGACAGAATGGTGGCAACTAGTTGCCACCTATACAGAGACGATACTGCGACGAAAAAACGTAGACGGCTGCCTCACCTAACCGAGCAGACAGACTGACGTGACGCGACAGGTTACAGACAGCAAGACGAACGAACGAACACGGACAGAACCCCCAGCCAGAAGTAATACCAAAATAGTTCCTGGTCTGGGGGAGGGCAACAAGGAGAGGGCGGTTTAGTGGGTAGGCCTACTTTTTTGGGAGTCCCACATACCCCCCCAGTTCAAAAGACTGGAGGATATCCGTAAAAAGGATTCCGCAACTCCTTGTATAAAAATAATAATAATAATAATAATAATAATAATAATAATAATAATAATAATAATAATAATAATAATAATAATAATAATAATAATAATAATAATAATAATAATAATAATAATAATAATAATAATAATAATAATAATAATAATAATAATAATAATAATAATAATAATAATAATAATAATAATAATAATAATAATAATAATAATAATAATAATAATAATAATAATAATAATAATAATAATAATAATAATAATAATAATAATAATAATAATAATAATAATAATAATTTTAATTTTAATGGGCGGTGAAAAATGCATTTACGCACAAAGTGTCGGACTACCGTGAGGACTACCGACTAAAAAACACCACCCCTTCTCCCGGACCTAGCCCGGGACCGTTTAACACATTACTTCAAGCTAGGCCGTTGTCATGCTCTGGGCGAGCTCTGCTGTCTTAAGGATGCCTGTCTATGTCTTCTTTTTTCGATTTCAGGATGCTCTCGACAAATTCTGATACCGTCTTCCAGGTGTTCTCCCCTCGGAGCATGATCTCTACCGCGGTCTCCGATGACCATGGTCCTACCTCTTCTTCGAGCGATCTCCGTCGCTGTGTCCACCTGTCACAAGAGAAAAAAGTGTAGTTGGCGTCATCTGTCGTGTATGGGCAGTAGCTACAACCAGGCGACGATACTTTCGCCATCCTGTGGAGATACGCTTGGAAGTAACCGTGACCACTGAGGAACTGTGTGATGTAATATCCCACCTCTCCATGCCGTCTCTCGATCCATGGGCGAACCTCTATTATCAGTTTCGCTGTCCATCTCCCTCTCGCTTCCCGCTCCCAGAGTCCTTGCCATCGGTTGAGTGTGTGTACCCTCTCTTGTAGCCTTGCGGTTTTTTTTCCACGTCGTGTTTTCTAAGATAGATAGCTCTGCGCTCCTTAGCCAAGAGATCGATCGGGATAACTCCTGCTATAACCAAGATGGCACTTTCCGAGACCGTGCGATAGGCCGAGGCTACTCGTAGTGCTCCGCGTCTCTGCGCCTGGGAGAGTCGCTTTCGGTACATCTTCTTGTCTAGCGAGTCTGCCCATACCTCCGCTTTATACAGTGAGACAGATTGGACCGTGGACATTAAAAGGCGACGCTTGCTGGACTTCGGTCCACCAACATTTGCCATGAGCCTGCTTAGCGCTGTCGTGCCCTTTGCGGCTTTGTCTCTCGTTTGCCGAATCTGGTTGAAAAAGTTCATTTTAGAGTGTATCATTAGTCCGAGGTACTTTACTGCTGGTTTCGTAGTGATCAACTCCTCGCCGACCCGCATCTGCAAGGTCGGTTAGAGTCTCTTTTTTGTGAGAATGACGATCTCCGTCTTGCTCAGCGCCAGTGTTAGTCCATGTTCCGACATCCAGCTATATATCATGCGCATAACTTGGTTTAACTTCATTTGAGCCAATGTTGTGTCTCTAGCAGTAATAAGTGCCGCTACGTCATCCGCATAGCCAACAAGGTATGTCTCGTCTGGCATTTCAGCTCGTATTAGGCTGTCATACGTAGCGTTCCAAAGATCGGGTCCTAGGATTGATCCCTGGGCCACTCCGGCCGTGACCTCTGTCATCCGCTGTCCTTCTTCGGTTTCGTAGAGCAGAGTGCGGTTCTTCAGGTAGTCATCCATTATTCGCAGGAGATATGCTGGTATGTGGAATGTGTTCTTCAGCGCATCGAGTATATCACTCCATCTCGCCGAGTTAAACTCGTTTTTAAAATCTAGTGTCACTAGTAGGACAATGCGTCTCGAGAAATGGTTGTGGTCTTCTGCTTTTCTTGCGGCTTCTATGACTTCTTGGATCGCGTCTACTGTCGACACTCCCGCTCTGAAACCGTATTGCCTGGGCGACAGGTCGCCGGCTGCTTTGATTGCTTCGGTAAGTCTCGATCTTATTAGTCTCTCGAGCACTTTACCTGCTGTGTCGAGCATGCACAACGGTCGGTACGATGAAGGGAGATCGGGGTCACCTTTATCCTTGTAGATTAGGACCAGTCGCGCACATTTCCACCCGGAGTAAAAGGCGCCCGCTAGCAAGCACGAGTTGAACAAGTTTGACAGCAGCTCTGGGTTATGCTCGAAAACTAACTTTAGGATCTCGCCTGGTATTTCGTCTGGGCCAGGGGCTTTCTTGTTTTTCATGGACGAGACTGCGTTTTTTAGTTCTCCTTCGGAGAACTGCGGGACCTCTCCGATATGGCCGATGTCCACCGTGGCTCTGATCAGGTGGCTGGGGAAGAGAACTCTCACTATTCTTCCCATCGTTTGGGAATCTGCTATTCGCGATGGTTTCAGGTCTCCGAGCTTTTGGGTGACAAGTTTATAGCCCAGACCCCACAGGTCTCTATCGATATCTGCCCGTAACTTTTTCCAGCACTGGGCTTTGCTCCGATTTACCGCCCGCCGGAGTAGCTTCTTCATGCTTTTGTGCTCTGCGGACACAATATTTGCCTCTGGCTGGCTTTTCGCCCGTTGTGCCTTCCGCCGAAGCATGAGGCATCTCCTGCGCAGGTCTGATATATCGGTTGTCCACCAATAAGCAGGAGGTTTGTCGTGTCGTGGTCTTTTCCGAGGCATCGCTACGACGCAGGCCGAGGCGATAAGGGACATGGTGGAAGCGACTAGCGCTTCCGCCGTAGATTTTTCGTCCAATACAGGGTCGTCCCTTGCTTGTACACCCTTCGCTAGCTCATCTGTAAAGCGCTCAGAATTTAGCCTTTGCAGGTTCCATCTGTGCAGTTTATGCGGCAACGCATTTTGCGGCTTATCTCCTACTTCAAAATAGATATACCAGGTGTATGCATAAGTTTTTTCCGGTTTTTTGGTAAAAGAAAAAACACGTAATTTTCAAGGGAAATTAATTTTTGTTTTATTCAAAATATTGGCCATCGGCTTCTACATATTTCGCCCATCTTTCAGGTAACTTATGAATACCATGCCAGAAAAACTGCTTGTCTTTTGCAGCAAACCATTCGTCGAGCCATTTTCCAACTTCTTCGAAATTGCTGAAGTGCTGCTCTGGGAGCGCGTGCCCCATTGATGCGAAGAGGTGATAGTCAGATGGCGCCAGGTCTGGCGAATACGGCGGGTGCAAAAGGATGTCCCATCCAAGCGATTTCAAGGTGTCTTTCACTGCTTTTGTGTGAGACGGCGCATTGTCGTGTAACAAAATCACTTTGCCATATCTTTTGGGCTATTCCGGTCGTCTTTCGATTAATGCGTGGTTTAAATTAATAATTTGTTGGCGATAGCGTTGTGTATTAACGGTTTCGCCGGGCTTTAAGAGTTCATAATACACAATACCGCTCTGGTCCCACCAGACACAGAGCATGGTCTTCTTGCCGAAGCGATTTGGCCTTGGTGTTAAAGGACCGGCTTCGCCAGGTGATAGCCACGGTTTTATCCGCTTCGGGTTTTTAAAATAAATCCATTTTTCGTCACTCGTCACAATTCGATGCAAAAATGATTTCCTGTCGTGGCGTTGAAGCACTTCACAAGTGACTTTGCGATTTTCTATTTGACGTTCATTCAAATCGTGTGGGACCCATTTACCGAGTTTATTGATCTTCCCCATTACTCGTAAACGTCTGCTGATTGTTTCTTGTGACACATGTAATGCTTCTGCTAATTGCTGTTGAGTTTGAGTTGAGTCATCATCCAATAACTTCTGCAATTGCTCGTTTTCGCATTTTTGTGGTCTACCAGAGCGCTCATTGTCTTTCACATTGAAATCACCACTTTTAAATTGTCGAAACTATGTCTCACATGTTCTAATCGATGGAGCGTGTTCACCATATGTTTCTACCAGCAAACGTTGACTTTCAGCAGCCTTTTTCTTGTGATTAAATAAAAAAAGCAATGCGTGCCGCAAATGTTCTTTTTCAGGCACAAAACTCGACATGATCACTGAACGATAAAACAAAGACGCTAGTTTTTGGCGGACTCAACTTGTGTGTGTTTGTAGGTTAATGTCAGACGAACAAAATGACGTATGTGTCAAATTAATACGCTGCGTACTTTTCGCTGGCGCCATCTCTTAGTTAAACCGGAAAAAACTTATGCATACACCTGCTATTGGTGGTCGCTCGCGGTATAATCCTCCATGACTCTCCATTTTCTAACGTGTGGCACCAAGGCTTCAGATGCAAACCCGATGTCGGGTATGGTCTCGGTATAGCCGAGCCGGCGGAAAGTTGGATTTTTCCCAATATTTAGGACCAAGAGTTCTGTTCTTGTGGCCATCTCTAAAATTAGCCTGCCTCTTGTGTCCGGGTATAGCATTCTCCATTCGAGGGCTCTTGCGTTAAAATGTCCGGCCACCATCATTTGGCCTGTCACCCTTAGGATCTCGTCTTCTAGTGCGTCAAGTTTTGCCCGGAACTCTGCAATGGGCTCGTTTGGGGTGAAATAGCAGCTGAAAAAGGTTACTTCCATGCAATTGATCTAGACGAAACCTCTCCCAGCTCCATGGCTTGTCACGTTAATCTTTGCATCTGGGACCCATATGGCAGCGGTACCCAGGGCGTCGGAGTACCATGACCGTAGGTCTCCATTTCGGTACTGCTCGCTTAGGATGAGTAGTTCAGCGCCTTTTTCAGCTACCCACGGGGACAGTAAGCAATCAGCAGTTTTACTCCGGTTCATATTTCCCTGGAGAATGCGGATCATTTGCGATTTTTGGCCGATTGGAGTGCCTCCCGATACACTTTACATTTACCAGATCCTGGGACGTGCTCTAGAGCTGCCTGGTCCAGATCCCTCTCGGAACAGAGTCCGCAAAGCACAGTATTTTTAGTGGTACACATTTTCGTGTTATGCCCAGCACCCATACATTTAAAGCATAACTTGCTCCGATCTGGTCCCTCGCAGGACTTGGCTATATGGCCGTAGCCGAGGCGTTTGTAACAGCGCACAACATCTACTCTTTTTCTAATCCTGCAGTACACCCACCCGATTTTTATCTTGCCTCGATTGAGGAGCTTCAGGGCCGACTTATTGCTCATTTCCACAACGGCGACTTTCTGTTCCCTGGAGCATGGGAAGAGTCTGACTTTTGTTTCCCCTATCTCCGGGAAATCCCTGTTGAGCGCTTCCTCCACTTCGGCTGTTTCGGTGTAGCTGTCTAGGTCTCGAATCTCCAGTAAAACTTTCGATCCGAGGCTTAGTACTTTGGCTTTTTCGCCCAGGATGTTGCTCAGCACCTCGCGGAAGGTATCCTTATTTTTCGTGAGGGATCCAGGTTCTAGGAGGACGTCTCCTGTCTTGGTTTGCCGGATCGCTTTTACTTGTGCCTTAGACTCATCTGGCTTTGCTTTGCTGCGAATTTCCCCGAGGATTTCTGCGTAGGACCTGCCTTCGGCTGGTCTGATCAATAGGGCTTCATTCCGGATCCTGTCGAGCCGCCTTCTTTGTTTCGCTGATGTGCCAGGAGGGATTTTGGCCACAGGCGTCGCGTCTGCAGTAAATTCTTTCTCTGCCTTCTTCCCCTCTCGCTTTCGCTGTTTCTCCTCTTTTCTTGACTCCTGTCTCACCCATCCGTGCTTAGAAGAGTCATCACTGGGCCTTTTCTCTTCGTTTTCATCTAGTGGGCTTGAGGCCGGCCGTTTGTTTCCCAGCGATCCCGAGGGTCCAGGGTCAGGTTCGACGCGTGGCGTATAATGCTCAGCTGTATTTGGTTGCCGAGTGGTCGCGTTCCGAGTAGATATGCTATGTACTATGGCATCGATCGTGTCCTCCAGTTCTGCTAAGCCATTCTTGACGTCCTTTGAAATGTTTGGTTGCCTCTTTGTTGCGTCTTTCATTTTATTTATTGTAAGTTGGCATTTCCGCAGCAAGTCCTCCTCCGTTTGCCTCACAGCTATGGCATGGAGTTGTCCATGCGGTATATTTTGTACCGCCTTGGGCACACTAGTCCCTTGTTTGTAGTCAGTGTTATCCTCGTTTCCGCCTGTCTCCGTTTCGGTGTGTGTTGTAGCCGCCGGTGTCACGTCCCTTTTCCTAGTCGCTTTGTCCAAAGGAGTCGGCGGAGGGGTCCTTTGCACTCTTGGTTTCCGCTTGAAAGGGTTCATTTCGGACTGGCTCCTTTGGTCAATGCTCCCTGTACGCGCGGAGATATTCGGTTCAGATGCGCATAACCTTTCTCTACTATCCTTCAGTGGATTTAGCAATGCGATAACTCTCCGGTTTGATGCTGTTAGAGAAGCTTCGCTCTCATTTTGTTTATTTTATTGTAATGTCATTTTTGTTCCCACGAGTAGCACGAGAAAAGAACGGTCGCCTATGACAGAGCTCTGCGTTACAATAGGAAGGCTATGGGTTGAAACCGAATGTCGCCAAATTCGGAGTTCGCATACTATCGACTAAGCCCTCCCTTAGCCATGCAGCCATCGGCGTATGCAGTGCCACCTTAGCTTGGGTGTGCTAGTTTTTGGTCCGCCCCGGATATTTGGTTTCCCCGGTGCCCACCATATCTAGCGGGCATTCCCCTATCCGCCACCTGAGGAGGCGCCCGCTAGGGGAACTAACAAAACCCCGCACAGGAATAATAATGATAATAATAATAATAACAATAACAATAATAACAATAACAATAACAATAATAACAATAATATAACTTTTTTTTTCGAGGTGTGGTGGAAAATCTTCAGAAAGACAGAGAGGAGGGACCGCACTCCTCAATTGTGTAGGATTTACACCCACTAAAAACCACCAACCCTTTTTCCAGGTGTTGTGTAACGACCCCGGAACCGCTTCCGCATTTCGTCAGGGTCATTTTGTTCCTTTGCCTTCCAGGCCTCTTCATTCTTTCCTGCTTGCTTATGACCGCGGTCCGGCGCAAGATGTGATTCTCTGGCCAATTCCATTCGCTGACACGGTAATGCCCTAACTGTTTTCACTGTGTCACTTCAGCGTGGTTCACTGGACTCGACACTATTTTCTCGCACTGCACTGTTCACTATGCTCACGATGTCCAACTAGTTGTTGTCTGCTCCGGCTATCACTCTGTTATTTTCTTCTTGTTTCTTCTGGCGTAGAACTATTTCGGCAAAATTTGTCACCGCATCCCACTTCTCCGCACTGATCAGCATCGATGCCACTATGTTCTCTGGGGTGATGAGCCCCAGTAACTCCTCCAACCTTTCCCTCTCATCTCTTCACCAATTACACTCGAAGAAAGTGTGATGAGCGTTGTCGCGTTCAGAATCCCCGTAGATACATCGCGGATTTTCGACTTTCCCCATCTTGTGGAGGTATGCGCTGAAGTAGCCATGTCCGCTCAATAGTTGGGTCAGATAGTAAGTCACATCCCCACGATCTGTCCATAGGGCCAGATGTTTGATGAGTCTGGCTGTCCATCTTCCTCTTGCGGCACTGTCCCACATGCCGTGCCAGAGCTCCATGGTGTGATTCCTCACCTGTTTCTTCATCTGTTGTCGATCGTGTTCAGCTCGTCATAGGTAGACTCGTTTCTTCTCTCTCGCGAGGAGCTCGATGGGTACCACTCCAGCAATGACCAGGGCCGCCGGTCCTGATACCGTTCGGTATGCACAGGCCACACTCAGGGCTCCTATTCTTTGTATCGCGGCTATACGCTTCCTTCGGCTTTCCGCTTCCAGTGCGTCCGCCCAGATCTCTGCTCCATACAGGAGAATCGAGTGCGTCACTGACATTAGAAGCCGACGTTTGCTGGTCATTGGTCCTCTCACGTTTGCCATGAGACAGCTCAGCGCTGCTACCATAGTCGCCGCTTTGTCTGTCGCTTTTCTGATGTGTTCCCAGAAGGTTAGTTTGGTGTCCAGGGTGACGCCGAGATACCTCACTGCTCCCTTGGTTTCCACTTCTTCGTTTCCGACGCGCATGCGTAGTATGTTCGGGATCCTCTTCCGAGTGAGAACTACTATCTCCGTCTTCTGCGTGGCTAGGCTGAGCCCGTGGTCCCCCATCCATTGGTGCGTCCGCCTCATGACCTGGTTAAGACGCCTTTGTGCCGCTTCGGGGTCTCTTGCTGTGATGACCGCGGCGACGTCGTGGGCGTATCCTATCAGGTACGTGTCGTCTGGCATTTCCATCCGTAGAATTCTACCGTACGAGATGTTCCAGAGATCTGGCACGAGGATCGATCCCTGGGCTGCGCCTGAGGTGATGACTTTTATCTGTTGTCCTTCTCGTGTGTCATAGAGCATTACTCGGTCCTACAAGTAGTCGTCCACCATCGCGAGGAGGTCCGCTGGTACCTGGAAATGTACCTTTAGCGCCTGCATCATGTCGCACCATCTTGCTGAATTCAAGGCATTCTTCACATCGAGCGTAGCCAATACCACGATCTCTCGTGAGTAGTGATTGCTCTCTCGCGTTGCCTCAACTGTTCTCATGACCTCTTGAACTGCGTCTACTCTTGATCGTCCTTTTCTGAAACCGAATTGTCTATCCGACAAGTCACCTGCTTCCCGTATTGCTGTCTGCAGATGCGGCTTGATCATCCTCTTCAGTAATTTCCCGGTCGTGTCCAGCATGCACAGTGGCATGTAGGCTGATGGGAAGTTAGGGTCTCCTTTGCCTTTGCTGATTAATACCAGACGCTGCGTCTTCCAGCGCTTAGGAAAAACTTCAGGCAGCAGTTGTACATGTCGAGAAGCCGTTTCCGGCAGGCGTCTGTTACCGCCTTAAGCACTTCTGCCGGTACGCCGTCGGATCCTGGGGCCTTCTTGTTCTGCAGGGATTTGACCGCGTCCATCAGCTCCTCCTCATTAAATGACGTGATGTCCTCAACCCTGATGTCGAGATCCTCCTCGCTCCTCGGTGGGTGAGTCGGGAATAGGGTATCTACGATGTTTTTCATCCTATTCAGGTTCATGCTCTCTCCTTCCGAGAAAGCTTCCAGCTTTCGCGTCACTATCCTGTAGCCCAATCCCCACGAATCGTTATTCACGTCCTGTGTAATGAAATTCCAGCGCTCCGACTTGCAGCGGCCAAATTTTTTTTTGTTTGAAAAATTAATTCTTACACAATCTTTGTGTCTCGATACCGTAGTCAAGCTGGTCCAGCACCATATTACGGAGTGTCTCAGCAACAGCGTCTTTTACGGGGGTCGGTGATACTGGGCAGCACATGCGTACCACTTGGTGGTGGCGGTGGTGCTCATCGTCGTCGTCGTCGTCACCATTGTTTGCACTACTTACGTGACAGTTCATCAAATCGCTCACCATCCGTAATTGCTCATAATCCGTAATTGCTCACCACCCTGCTCACGAACAACCTCAAGAGCAATCGCTAATGCCTCACTACAGCTCTCGAAGGCATCGTAGCATATGAGCTCTTGCAATTACTCGCAGTGTTAACCGTCTCAAGATCGCTCTTAGCTCGCGCTGTGCCGCTTCGAGATTCATTGCTATCAAGCTTGAGGCCCAGCGCGATTTACAACGCCTCGCAACCGCAATACTTCTAATCCTCGTCAGGATCACCGTCTTCCTAATCAGTTTGATATCCCAATGGGCATCCTAGCAATCCATAATGTTGATTTTTATAACTGAGTCTATAAAATTAAAAAAAATCGGATTTCATAAAGTTACATACAACAACACGGAAATACAAGAACTATCACGAACGGATTCTCGAAGGAGAGTTGTAACAGACCTGTGTTTACGAAGATTTTATAGTTTTCATCACTTTCCTTCCACTCTATTACCTTTTCTTGCAGAGAACAATGAAAATCTAAGAACTAATGTCGTGCTTGGTACACAACCTCTTGAAGTTGCTGGACATTGTTGACGCTGACTTACAGTCTGTTTGACTTCTTCGAAACACTATAACATTGGTACAGACAAAAACTTGGAGGTGGTCAAGGTAGCAAGTCTTGCAAAAAAAAAAATACGGCCTCGCTGTAAGCATGAAAACAATACTTGTCTTGGTGCGAGGTCTTGAGGCGTCTCCGATTATCTAGCCACCATATTTCTAGACCGCCATCTTTAAAATATTTTTTTTTACTACTGTATTCTACGAAAAATGAACCCTTCGATAATTTTACGTCTACAGCGATTTCCACACTGTTTTACGATTGGAAAATTCTAACAGAATGTCCAAAAGCTACTTTATAACCACGACAGCACGTTAACGGACATCCTTAAAACAACCACCGTTAGCATGTTTTGTTCTTGACAGCTATCTATTTTGATTTTTACGACCTACGGTGGCCGATGTTATCTAATTGAGTGGACCACGCAATCTTATCTTCGATCTATGCAGGTGTCACGCATTGAACCACTACATGCGAAAATCCGTATTTTCTTGTTTGGGCATACTATCATAGGGATTTTAGTGGAAAATATGTTGTTCAGAAACCAACTGTCGCGCAGCCACTATGATAGCCGTGCGGTAACTCGATGCTGCTGGTGCTTCACTGCTCTCGGCTGCCGTGCGTGCAGCTGGGAGCAGCACCTCGTAGGAATTCAACTCAAGCAAGAGAACGGACTATCTCTTGCTTGGCAGTAGCGTAATTTGCATAAATTTAATCCAGGTGAAGTGAGAAAAACTAATTTTGTGCATCCTCAAATGTCTCACCTCGTGACGTGCTTTGCAGACCGGGCTATTTCACACTGTCTCTCATTTCATTTATTGGCACATGTTGGATAATCAGCTGGCACACGGCGATCGATATTCGCCGTGCGTCGACCTGTTGCTGTGCTCAAGCACACGTCGTTCGGTTGAGCCGAAG
Organism: Cylloceria caligata; assembly: GCA_963942595.1. Classification (NCBI taxonomy): domain Eukaryota; kingdom Metazoa; phylum Arthropoda; class Insecta; order Hymenoptera; family Ichneumonidae; genus Cylloceria; species Cylloceria caligata. The sequence goes on from OZ012706.1 coordinate 31,138,510, forward strand.
ATAGCCGAGGCAGGGCTTCGCGAAGCCGAGGATGTGCCTCGTTGGCACGCCGCGTCGAGCGAGAGGATGTCTCTCTCGCTTGACTTCGGTTTCGCTCACCGGCTATCTCGCTCAACTGATTTCAGCGCTCAACGTTAAATTCATATTCCGCAGCCATATTGAAAAATTCAGTGACTTTTGCGACGACATCGAGGAACGGCGCACCATCATCTTCGACTTTTCTCGTTGGCTTTTCGCTCAGGACGCGCTCATCATGCTCACCAGGACTCAAAACTCAGGTAAGAGTACACCGTTACAATTTAACGTAATTCAATGACGGTGAGGAGTGAACTACACATCGGTACATCCTCATAAAGGTCTCACACTGTGGCGTGCTCTGCAGCGCGGGCTGCACCACGTTTTCACTCAATTATTAGCATGCTCGATTAATATAATTGTGTGTGTTTTACCAATTCAATGCACTTTCCCCCAATTAAACTTGCTGGGAATGTACTGTGAATTCAGTCTAATCATTTGTGCATCCTCACTATGTGTTGTGTAGTGCTACGCAGTGCTGCCTGCGTAGCTGGTCTCATACGTATAGAGTACTCAAGCAATTTTATTGCAAGTGCTCTCATTTGTTCACTGCAACCTCTCTGCATTAAGCTGCAGAGAGTTTGCTGTGAATTATAATAACACCTTACGCACTCATACATCTCACTGCGTTGCATGCTCCGCAGCACTGGCTGCGGTGCGTACACCACTCTCAGTACTCACAGCACACAATTAATATAATTGTGTGCTGGTTCTCAGCTCATGCACTCAAATGCAGTTCAATTAATCAAATTCATTTTTATTATTCTTGGAATTTTGGTGCATTTATTTATATTATTTTGTACTTTTTCTAAATTTGGTCTTTCATTTATCTATTCTCACTTCAGTGTTTTATTCAAAATTATATGATTTGTTTGTAGTTAAGCGGAAGGTGCAATAAACCACTTTCTCCAAATTCCATCTACTCGTCTGGTTTTATTTCCACCCTGTTGTGAGTGAAGTCTCATATTTTTCCAATATATTCACAGGTTCAAGATCTGTCAAACAACACCATCGGACGGATTTCTCAAACAGCACATAATTAATAAAATTGTATGTGCGGCTAACCAATTACTTTCAAATCAGTTCGGATTTATTTATATATATATTTTTGTAGTGAGAGAGGAAATATAGACTATTTTATCTGTCTACACCGTTCGTCTTGTTATTTCACCCCTGTCATGAGTGAGAACTTATTCCGTTTGAATATCTTCCAGCTCATACACACATGATACCAAGGATTCTCAAACATATGTAAATAACCAATAAGAGTCTAACGGTCTTTTCCTTCTGTAAAAATATTTGTTAGGATTCGACCAGGCGATCTATAAGTTTCCTGTCAATATGACAATAGAACCCTACACGTGACTGAAGTCGAAAATTCATTCCCACCCCATCCATCACGGTTGACCGCAATCGCATCGTCGCATAGCCATACATATAAGCTCGATCAAAAAGGTGACATCGGCAGTTAGGCCCGCAGCTCCGGTGATGAAAGATTCGAGTATCTAGTCTCTATTTCACGTTTTTTCTACGACCTCGTTGAATCCGCCCGCCAATATATTGTTTAACATGAGTCAATCTATCAGTGGTCATGAGCTGCGAGACAGTGATTGACAGCAACCATGTATCTCGTGCTGTCGGATGACGAGAAGGAACGTCATGAAGCACCGCTAATCCTGGGTACAACGTCTATACTCAACCAGTCGGAGACAAAAAAGGTTAGCATCGGTCTGCAACCCCGTGACGATGGAGGTAAAGCGACAAAACCATACCACTGCAGGCGGTATTATCGGAGGCTTAGAGTTTATTAGAAACGCATCTACCGACAATTTCCAAATATTTCACCAATGGACAGGGGATAGTCTGGAGAGCAAGCTGGTGCACTTCTCCACCTATACAAATTGAAGAATGTGAGCTACCCTTTACATCGAGTTATGGGTCCAAATCCATTGTATTCGATCGTTGTCGTCGTATTCAAGAAACCACTGATGACCAAATTGTAGATAAAGAACCGAGCCTTCAGGAGAAAAAACGTGGAAATTATTCACCCGCTGTCGTGATGCAGAAGCCATCGGGCGACGGTCTACGAAACATAATGATATGCACCGATGATGGCTTCAGATGTCTGCAAAGAAACGTTTCCCCTGTACAAACGTGCATCGATGTACTTTGTGCAGAATTATTGCTGCATATTCCGGCTAAGGAGTTACCCGAAAAAGTCGATAAGGTACGTGTCAAAGATTAGATACAAAATAATGTCAAGTCCCTGAAAGAAGCATTTCAACTTCGCCTGGATCCATCATTTGTTGATCGCACGTTCGGCAACGTGTTCCTAGAGTTGACAGTATTGTGTACTGTTTTTATTACAAACGAAGAGAGGAAAGCACTTATTGAAAAGAAGAAATTAACACTTTAATAACTTATTATATCGTGTCTGTAATATAAATCGTAATCACTAAGCGGCAGTCTTTTTCATATCGTGTTGTATTATAACTTATTTGTACCTACATTCTCATTAGTATCGCCCTTGCCACCTCATTATAGTATAGTCAATTTGATTACTCATCTTTTCGGTAGAAGATAACCATGTACCAGGTCTATAAATATGAAACCGGAATTTTTGTATAGAAAATACACGTTTATTGTATGAAAATGATAAAAAATATTTTATTCGAAATATTGCCCATTGCTAGCTATACATTTTTCCCACCTGTCTGACAATTTGTGGATGCCACGCCAAAAAAACTGTTGCTCTTTTGAGGCAAACCAGTCATCGAGCCATTTTCGTACATTTTTGTAAGAAGTAAAGCGCTGCTCAGCAAGTGCGTGTCCCATCGATGCAAATAAGTAGTAATCGGATGGAGCCAAGTCTGGTGAGTAAGCCGCATGCGAAAGTATTTCCCAACTAAATGCCTCAATCGTTTCCTTGACCAGTTTTGCTGTGTGTGATGGTGCATTATCATGAAGCAAAATCACTTTGCGTTGCCTTCTTTGATATTCTGGTCGTTTTTCACGCAAAGCTTGATTCAAATCGATCATTTGTTGTCGGTAGCGTTCAGTATTAATGGTTTCACCCTTCCGAACCCACCAAACACAGAGCATTGTCTTCCGTCCATAGCAATTTGGGCTTGCAGTCGATGTCGATGGTTCGCCTGGAGTTACCCATGATCTTTTACGCTTAGGATTCTCAAAATATAACCACTTTTCATCGCCAGTCACAATTCGATAGAGAAATGACTTTCTTTTGTACCTGGCGAGCAGCATTTCGCAAGTGGTTATTCGGTTGTCCTGTTGTCTTTCATTCAGTTCATGTGGAACCCATTTTCCCATTTTCTGGATCTTTCCCATGGCTTTAAAACGTATGAAGACGGCTTTTTGTGTCACATTTAATTGATCCGCGAGTTGTTGCGTTTGTACGTCATCCTCATCCAACAATGCTTGCAATTCGCTGTCTTCAAACTTTTTCGGTTTTCTTCCACGTTCTTCGTTTCTCACGTCAAAATCGCCACTTTTGAATTTTTTAAACTACTCAAAGCACTGTGATTTACCAAGAGCATGCTCACCGTAAGCTTCGACAAGCATTCGATGCGATTCGGCAGCAGTTTTCTTCAATTGGTAACAGAAAATCAATGCTGTCTGCAAATCGTAGTTTCCAGGCACAAAATTCGACATGTTCAACGCTATTACAAGCTATGCTGTTGTATGAAACTTGTATTGTTGTGAGTTGAAAATCTTTGTCAGAGATGTCAACAAGGAAATGGCGCCAATGACGCGGTTTGACGGTAACTACATTGACAGCTGGGGCCATCTATGGGCAAATTCCGGTTTTATATTTATAGACCTGGCATGTATCCGCATTTTTCGACTCTTTATGAATAAACTTATGTATTCAATATTGTTGTATTTTATTTTTTCTGTATGTTCTCGATAATTTACCACATGTATAACGTCTCTAGCTCTCAGCTCGAAAGAATTTGCCTCGGAAAATAAAGGATCAGAGTGGTAAAATTATCTGGCCAATCAGGGAAATTTCACATGTCGATTCCACCACTGTGGAAACATCTTGCTAGCATGACAGACTCAAGCGTAGGGAAACTAAGCTACCAGTCAAAAGTTGAGGAATTATTAGGCCCACTGTTTTGACTAGATAGGCATAAGTGTGGGAATATTTTAAAGCTAATCAAAAGTCGATACATTATGCAAATCAGTCTCACCACTTTAGGGACCATTGTTTAGACCAGCCAGGAGAAATTATCCGACCAACCAGAGGTTGGGGAATTTTAGCCCACCTTTTTTGACAGGGTGGGAAATTATACCGCCGGAGACCATGACATTATGCAAATTAATAAACCCGACGGATCACACTCAATGGAGGGGGAGGGGCGCAAGACAGGACTATGGAGGGGGCAAAATGTCGTCTCCCTATACCTGTACATTACTACTGGTGTCAATTACATAAAGTTTCTTTTAAACACTAATTGATAAAGGTGTAATACTATTCTAAATGTAAACTAAATATATGACAACCGATAAATGAGGAAGTTGTTCAAGAAAAGTCTTGGAGAATTTAATGCATTTATCAATAACGCGTTTTATTTCAAAGTAACATGTAAGTGAAAAAAGTATTTAATAAGTTTAATAAGTTTAATTCCTTAATAAAATAAATGTCGAGCCGACATGGTCGTGCGGGCAAGTCGCTTGATGATCCTCTCGCATCCTTCAGATGAGTCATGGGAGAGTTAAAACATGACAGGCACCGCGCTGCGTTCTTATGTCATCGCTGAATGATCGGGATAATCTTAACGGAAAAACTTGAACAATTAATGCACCAAATCAAATAATACTTATTGTATTATTTGGAGATAACGATTATTTAGAAGAACAAAATTACCTAAATTAATTTTGTAACATCACAATTACGAATTGAACATTTCTTTTTTTTTTAATTTTACATATACACATATATTTAATCCATTTCGTCCATGCATACATACATATATATATATTTATACTACGTATAGTTAATCCGTTGTGACATAAGTCACACTTGGTACCCCAGCAGAATATTTTTCTTTGCAATAAGTAGCGGAATCGCGTTCAGGCGATTGCTCGGACTCGAGTACTGGGTCGTCGAACCCGGAGCAGTGACAAAAACCTGCTACGTCACGCCTTCGGAATTCCCTCGTTGCTGTAAACAGCAGATCAGCAACCGGCTGGCCTCATTTGGAGGCGAGGGGAAAACGGGTGGCGCGATAGCGGCCACCCGCAAAATGATAATATCTCGGTAGATTTAAAATAATATCCGAAAAATGATGTAGAGGGGACGGAAGCGAGGGGGCAGGGTATAAGAGAGCCGGGAGAAGAGGAATAGGGACAGTTATTTTTTGGCTTGACACGTCCATGTATTTGAAACGAATAAGAAAGATTCGGAAACATCAAATTCGGGATCCAAATCGGGCTATTAATTTCTCCCACGAGGAATAAGATCTTTGAATGACGGTTAAGTGGAGTTAGTGACAAAAAGTTTAACATCCATGTAATGCCAACTGAAGGAGGAGTGAAAAAGAATAATAAGAAGGAAAAAGACAGGCGAGTGCCGAGAGTTATAAAAGAAGAAATAACTGAGGTTTGATTAGCAACTAACAATAAGTATAAGATTGTATTTCACAAAATAACATTGAAGTTAACATTTAGGTCTGGGTATTTAAATCGGTAGAAAAAGGAAATAGTCCATAAGTGAGTAGATGTAGAACAGAGATAGAGAGTGGGGTGAGCAGCTGATAGCAGCTGCTAGGAAGAAGTATAGGTCGGCTAAGCAGAAGCTGATGAGAACGGTCCCGCGTACAAGCTACGCAGCTAGCTGCAGGTGTATCGAGTCACAGGCTACCACGAACACACAGAATGATAGTAGCAGGCCGAGCCAGGCGTGCCAGAAGATCCACATGAACACGAATTGTAAACAATCGGCCGAGATATAAAACCTGGATGCACCATACTGGCTAATCAGTGCCACGAAATCGAATTTTTGACATTTTATATATGATATTGCCTGTATAAATAAAACCTATCTCAACTTACCACGAAGTCTAAAATTAATTATTCTGGTGTCGGGCCCGAATCTCCCACGATAAATAAAAATATTTTTAACGATAAAAAAATACCGTTACACCGTATAGTTACTCTGTTTATAGAAGTGTTGCATTCTTCTATTAAGAATGCAACACTCTTTGTAAAACGTTCGAAGATGGCTACGTGCAATACGGTCCTCACGCGAGACGGCCCTCTTGTGCGGCGGATCCTTCTAAACCATACATATGCTTACATACACACATATGGTGCCTCGTTCACTAGGGTGTATGCGAGAGACGCTGAACGAAACATCGCACGCTAATCATCCATGCGACTTTGTTCGGTCTCACGCAGAAGTCGTATACCACGTGATATTGTTACCCGCGACATTCCTGCGTTATCTACAAGGCTGAAGCCGCTTCGATTTTATCTAGCGTACGTGGTCCCACGTACCGGGTTGTTGTACCAGGTGTATAAATATGAAACCGGAATTTGCCCATAGATGGTCCTAGCTACCAATGTAGTTTCCGTCAAACCGCGTCATTGGCGCCATTTCCTTGTTGACATGTCTGACAAAGATTTTCAACTCAAGACAATACAAGTTTCATACAACAGCATAGTTTGTAATAGCGTTGAACATGTCGAATTTCGTGCCTGGAAACTACGATTTGCGGACAGCATTGATTTTCTGTTACATTTGAAGAAAACTGCTGTAGAATCGCATCGAATGCTTGTCGAAGCTTACGGTGAGCATGCTCTTGGTAAATCACAGCGCTTTGAGTGGTTTAAAAAATTCAAAAGTGGCGATTTTGACGTGAGAAATGAAGAACGTGGAAGACCACCGAAAAAGTTTGAAGACAGCGAATTGCAAGCATTGTTGGATGAGGATGACGCTCAAACGCAACAACAACTCGCGGATCAATTAAGTGTGACACAAGAAGCCGTCTCCATACGTTTAAAAGCCATGGGAAAGATCCAGAAGATGGGAAAATGGGTTCCACATGAACTGAATGAAAGACAGCAAGAAAACCGAAAAACCACTTACGAAATGCTGCTCTCCAGGTACAAAAGAAAGTCATTTCTCCATCGAATTGTGACTGGCGATAAAAAGTGGATCTATTCTGAGAATCCTAAGCGTAAAAGATCATGGGTAACTCCAGGCGAACCATCGACATCGACTGCAAGGCCAAATCGTTATGGACGGAAGACAATGCTCTGTGTTTGGTGGGATCAGAAGGGTGTGATCTATTATGAGCTGCTAAAACCTGGCGAAACCGTTAATACTGAACGCTACCGACAACAAATGATCGATTTGAATCAAGCTTTGCGTGAAAAACGACCAGAATATCAAAAAAGGCAACACAAAGTGATTTTACTTCATGATAATGCACCATCACACACAGCAAAACTGGTCAAGGAACCAATTCAGGCGTTTAGTTGGGAAATACTTTCGCATGCGGCTTACTCACCAGACTTGGCTCCATCCGATTACTACTTATTTGCATCGATGGGATACGCACTTGCTGAGCAGCGCTTTACTTCTTACGAAAATGTACGAAAATGGCTCGATGACTGGTTTGCCTTCAAAGAGCAACAGTTTTTTTTGGCGTGGCATCCACAAATTGTCAGACAGGTGGGAAAAATGTATAGCTAGCGATGGGCAATACTTCGAGTAAAATATTTTTTATCATTTTCATACAATAAACGTGTATTTTCTATACAAAAATTCCGGTTTCATATTTATAGATCTGGTATGGGTCCAGGCACTAATCGAGCGGCAGCGATAAACACAACAACTAACCAAGATACGTTGTCAGGCTGGTAAGGCTACGAGGCCCGTTGGTCTGATTTTTAGAATCCAGATAGAGACCCGTGGGACCCGCAACCAGGCGCTTTTGGTGAGAAAGAGACTGGAGGGGCACTTACCCAGGCATGACAGCCAAATCACTACTCATAAAAAACGCAGTCTTTGCTGTGCTTCATTACTCGTGTGCTCGCTCTCCAAAATTGAACGTCATCGTTAACAAAATGAACGTTCCTTGTATTCAACAAATTATTGTTAGACTACTTATTGTTCGCGCAATTAATTAACATTCATATTGTTTGACGATTGTTCGCGCCGTCAATAAACGATTATCGCGCTGTCCGACGCGCCATAAATTACACATTTTTAATTACTTATTGTTCGCGCAGATAATTACAAATTTGATCACACAGTAATTAACGATTTATTGTTCGACACTTAATTGTTCGTGCCGTTTATCATAATTGTTGTTCGACGCATTCGCGTTTTTCGACTCAATTTCTGGACGATGAACATTTATTGTCCTAAATACCATGGGTGGTCTCGTGCATTTATAGGCTAACCTACCAAACATTCCCACGTTCCACTCTTCTCACTGTTTTCTGTCGTAAGCTTGCCGGGATTTCCTTCTCGTGAGCCAGCTACTTAAACGATGCTATAGCGTAGGGCTATCCAAGGCCTTTGGCCATTTCCTTTCTTACCGAAGTGATCTGGAGCGCAGACCTCGCTGCACCTCCTGGTCACGTGCTGTTAGGTCCTGCGATGGGCAACCGTTGCGAGCCTATGATACTGTACACCCTCAGCTTGAAACTCGCGCTGGGGGATCTTTCACTAGATAGGGTGGTGTCAATGCAAGTTGCACACTCCTCTCATCCCCTTTATTTCACGAGTCTGCGTGGTACTTCAGGGTCCTACACGCTGGTTCGTATACATTGTATTTCTAAACGGCTCACCTAGCAACGTAACACAGGCCAAGCAAACCGTTCACCATCGATCCCAATCCTTTTTGAATAGATAGGAAAAATCCGTAAAAGGTCTGGGCAACGTATCAAAGACAAATATCCGCTAGACTTAACTCTGGTAACACTTACGAGTGCATCAGGCAGCGGCGCCTCCGCAAAACCAAACCCTAACCAGGGGTCGACCGACGTATCTATAGAGTTGAGAGATTGGGTCGATAATAAAGGGGGTAGGGAACACCCACGGGTAGTAGTCGCCGCAATACGACCTACGCAGATGCAAGTATTCACAATCTGACCAGATTCTGAACCGTTCAGGGATACGCTAGGCTCGTCCACGTCTGGTGTAGCTCCATGTCAACCACATCGTCCCGACCATGCCAACGACTCCGATTCGACTGAATCTGGATCAGGGGGCTTCAACCGTGACCAGGTTATCGTGTTCGACTACGCGAATTTCTCCCGAGTTCATAAGGTAAGTCAAGGGACATTTATTTCCAACACGATTTCCATTGGCCAATCAACCGTGCTCCGGTCCCGTATCAGCACATTCTCATTCAAAACGGAGACTGTTGGAGAATCAGCTGGCGCCGACAACGGCGATCGATATTCGCCGTGCGTCGACCTGTTGCTGCTGGGTATCTTGCTGTGCTCGGCTATAACGGAAATAGCCGAGGCAGTGCCTCGCAGGCATGCTGCTTGAAGCAAGGGGCTATCTCTCTCGTTTGACTTCGGCATCGCTCACCAGCTATCTCACTCGCTTGACTTCAGCGTCGCACAGCGACGCTTTTGGAAAGCGCAGCCATCTTGCAAAATTTGACACTTCTGTGAAAACCCGCTTGGACGACACACATCCTCGGTACACTCGCTCGGACTTTCCACCATCTCACCGGATCTTCTCAACATTTTCGTGCTTACTAGGACTCAAATACACGGTAAGAGTACATCGTTACAATTTCTCTAAATTCAATGACGGTGAGGCGAGTAAATCTCAGCGGTACATCAACATAAAGGTCTCACCGCGTGGCGTGCTCTGCAGCGCGGGCTGCACCACGTTTAATCTCAAATTTTGCACACTCAATTAATATAATTGCATGTGTGCTCATTTATTCACTGTACTTTCCCCCAACTAAACTTGCTGGGAATGTACTGTGAACATATCTTCTCATTTGTGCATCCTCAAATTCTCACAATTCTCATTCCGTGACGGCTCTGCAGCGCTGGCTGCATCACATTTTTCCACTTAAGGAAAGACAGCACACAAGTAATTGTGTGCTTTACGTCAATTCACGTCAATTCATTAATCAAAATTCTCTTTAAATTTATTTGTGTTTTTTTTCAAATATATTTTATGTATTGAGATCATGAAGGTAGAATAAACCACTTTCACTTTTCAACATCTGCAAGTCTGGATATTTCACACCCTGCCGTGATTGAAAACTCATTATTATCAATATATTGCAGATTCCATCCAACAGCACCACGGGAATTCTCAACAGAGACAAAAGCAGTTTATTCATGGTTGCCTCCCCCCCTCTCTTTAAACTCAGGACGTAACATCACCACTTATTAAATTAATGAATCATAATTTTTTATTCAATAAACATTTTTTTTATTTTTTGTTCAATACTTAAAAACTTTTTGTTAATTGGTCCATATTATCGTTATTTCTAAAATAGGTATTTTTAAATACTAATGCTTTTTTAAAATAAGTTTTCGACATTACCCACACAGCACAAGACATCCCAGGGATGTCCTAGGGACGTCATTTTCGGATATCGCAATATCCGATGGATATCCCTGGACGGTCTCGGATATCCGTGGGATATCTAAGGGATGTGAAAGTGTCTACCTTTGTGATATCCTACGGATATCTCAGGCGACATCCAAGGGATATCGCAGGTATTCGCCAAGAGCTCCCTAAAACATCCTAAGGACATTGTATGTTAATAAGTATGAGTACATTATATCCGGCTCGAAGGACCAAAAAATGTATGTTAATGAGTATGAGTACATTATATCTAATCTATCGACAGGTAGCAAGTCGATACATTCGCACGTAGCATGTCGAGTGACAGATGCGAATAGTAAGATTAAGGATCCTGGTGACAAGTATAAATAATTAAATGCACTCAGTAATTAACAATAATAAATTCAATGTTTATTGAAATTATGTAACATTGGTTGCATGAAAAATACCTGTTGATTATGACAAATATATTACTGTGATTGGTCTGGCCTGCGTGTTGATGTACTGCTGGTGAGTGGGTTCTCAGGCCTCTGAGTTGCCTTGGTGATTCCGTGTGGTTGATCCTGGTGATAAGGTCTGATTGTAGAGCTCGAGTAATGCCACACGGCAGGCTGATGAGAGTCCGGACGCCGATGATCGGTGCGAGGCAGAATGGCGTCTATGCAGCCAACGAGCGAACCACGCCGTTGACGTTTATGTGAATGGTTCTATGGTTCTGGTGATCTGCTGTGATTTTCACTAACACTGAGTTGAAACACGGGTTATTTGACCAAGAATGTACTACACTATAATAATGAATGCGCACAAAAGTGATTAGAACGAGTGAATATCTCTGTGAGTTTACGCGGGAACGTGTACTGCGAGCGACTCGAGTGAGAACAATGGCCACATCCGTCGACCACGCGGCAGAGTATCAAGAAGACGGACGTGCGTCACAGCTTGCTGGTGATTTGCTGTCAGCGATGGAAGGCGAGACTTGTGAGTGGTCTTGCCGATGGGGCCACGCTAACAGCGTTGGCCGCTTGAGTGAGCTTCGATCGAGGATGTGAGCAGATGGACAATATGCATGAGTGCGCGGTCGATAAATCGATATAGCATACCTGCGAGCTATACCATATGACGCGAGGCGTCAGATGATTGTGACTGTAGCGTGTGCATGAGTTGAGTGTGTACTTGGTAAGCGTGAAAACTGAACATTCCGCCCGCCATCAGCAACGGTGTTGATGATTAAGTGTGATCTGTTCTTCATTCAGTTTGAGCTGGTAAGATGGCGAGCTTGGTGATTGGTCGAACGAGTGTTGTTGTTGCAGTTTTGAGTGACACTACCCTGGTCAGTTCATCCTTTCCCGGATGGAGTTGAGTGACTCTGGCGAGAGGCCATTTTGATGGTGGAGACCTCTCATCAGTGATCAGTACTAATGAACCGACCTTGATAATGTTCGATGGATGATGCCATTTCGATGTAGACAGTTGGCGCTGGAGATATTGAGTTGACCATTTGGACCAAAAATATTGAAGCCTTTGTTGTATTAGTTGCCATCGTGATAGTCTAGTAACGTTCAGATCTGTGAGTGATGGCTCTGGTATGGCTGTGAGCGGCTCTCCTATGAGAAAGTGAGCTGGTGTGAGTGCTGAAGTATCTTCAGGGTCTTCTGTGAGTGGTTCCAATGGTCGTGAGTTGAGCGTTGCTTCGATCTGGATGAGCAACGTGGTTAATTCCTCGAACGTGAGTGCGATGTCTCCTACTGTTCGGTTCAGGTGATATTTTACTGATTTGACTGCTGCTTCCCATTTTCCTCCCATATGTGGAGCTGCTGGTGGGTTGAACTTCCACGTAGTTCCATCGCTGGTGAGTGAGCAATGCAGTGAGAGTGATTCTGTTGTACCTTGAGTGAAGAGTTTGGTGAGTATGGCATCTGCTCCTATGAAGTTTGTGCCGCAATCACTATAGAGAGTGTTGCAGATGCCTCTGCGTCCAGTGAACCGTCTGAATGCAGCGATGAATGAGTCAGTTGAGTAGTCACTCACGGCCTCCAGATGCAAGGCCGAGGTGACGAAGCACACGAAAATGCACAGCCATCCTTTATGTTGTTTGGCGCCTCTACCTTTCCAGGTTTTGATGGTCAGCGGACCAGCGTAGTCCACACCTGAGTAGAAGAATGGTCGTGCTGGGGTGACTCTCTTGGTTGGTAATTGACCCATAAGTTGTGCTCTGACGCCACGTTGTCGAGCACATTTCATGCAGCTGAGTATATGCGACCGTACAGGAGCTCTACCACCAATAATCGTGTACGATTGCCTTGTGTAGTTCAGGGTGAGTTGAGTGCCTCCATGCATGGTTTTGTGATGTGCATCTGCTATGATGAGTGTGGTGAAGTGAGAATGTCGTGGGAGTATTGCTGGGTGAATTGCCTCAAGTTCCAGTTGTGAGTTGGTCAATCTTCCTCCAACCCGAATGATGCCTTGAGTGTCGATATAGGCAGTCAGGCGATTGAAGGGATGAGCTGTTGGTAGTGGAGCTATGGTGATCAATTTGAGCTCTGTTGAGAAATATGCTGCTTGAGTTGCTTTGATCCAAAATACTCTTGCTCTCTCAATATCTTGTGGCGAGAGAGGGTTAAAGAGCGTTGAGTTTGGCAATTTCTTGATGAGTTGACTTACTCGAAAGCATATTGCGGTTACTCTGAGTAGTCTAGTGAGAGAAGAGTGTCTGTATATCATCTCCCAATGATATACGGCTTGATTTGTTGCCACTGTGAGTGCGAGCCCCGGTCGCTCTTCCTGATGAGTCTGTGAGTCTTGTTGATAGTGTTGAGTTGGTCATGAACATTGATCGCCTGTGAGCCACTGTGGTCCTGTCCACCACAGGAGGTGCTTCTGGAGCTGGGAGATGCTGATGCCCCTTGAAGCACAATCGGCTGGATTGTCTTTGCCAGGAACAAATTTCCATACGCTGTTTGGAGTTAGTTCTTGAATTGCTGACACTCGGTTCCTGACAAAGTCCTTCCACCGTGATGGGTGTGAGTTAATGCAGGTGAGCGTTACTGAGGAATCAGTCCACAGGAACGTTTGAGTGTTGGTGAGTTCCAAGGTTGTTTGCACATACTTCATGAGCTTCGCTAAGATCAGTGCTGCTGTGAGCTCGAGTCGAGGGATGGAGAGTCGCTTGAGTGGTGTTACTTTTGATTTCGCGCAGATGAGTGTAACCTTGGTTTCTTCCCCTGGAGTTGTTGTTTTGATATAGATAGCAGCCGCCATTGCTATTTGAGATGCGTCGGAGAATCCGTGCAACTCCACAAGTGTTGAGCTTGTGAGTTGAATCCATCGTGGAATTGAGATTTGATCGACTTGAGTGAGCTCTTGTCTGAGCAACGTCCACTTGGTGTGTATCTGATCTGAAACTTGATCGTCCCAGCTAAGTTTCTCCAGCCATAATTCTTGTAATAATGATTTGGCCTTGATGATGAATGGTGAGAGAAACCCGAGTGGATCGTAGAGTTGTGCTGTTTCAGACAAGATGATTCTCTTTGTGAGCTTGGAACTTGAGCATGGAGGCTTTGCGTGGAACTTGAATATGTCTTCACGAGGTATCCATGACAGGCCGAGTAACTTGGTACTGCTATCTTCGAATAAGTGTGAGTTTGATGGTGAGTGGTGGTCGATATGCTCGATGAATTGCTCGGTGTTGCTGTGCCATTTTGCTAGATAAAAAAAAATACGTGTCTGTTAGTTTTCGATGCTTTACAACATACGTGAGTTTCATCAAAATCGGAGGGGGACACCAAACTGACCTTCTTGTAAGTACCAGCCGGTCACCCCCTTAATAATAAATAAAGCATCATGCGAAGTTCCCCCCCTTGACTTCGGCTAACAGGAATGTTTTGAATCAATTCGGACATTTAGATAACGAGAAACAAAAATGTATGCACAAATATACGTACTAATGGATAAGGGATAGTTTACCCCCGTAAACTCATTTTCCTGTGAATGTGCAAAAATACGTCAACTTTATTTTAACCTGCCCTTCCAAATGGTACATGTTCTGTTTAATTTGGTTGATTAGTTTTTTGTGTAGGGTGGAAATTTGAAAAATCAGGGGGTTGTTCACCCCTGCAAATGAATTTTTTTCTTCAACTCAGCGTGGAATTTTGATTGTCTTCAATGAGGAGTATTTTGGTTTTTGTTTTATTAAAATCGGTTGACGCCTTCTGGGTGAAACTGCAAAATCACCCCTCGACATGCTATTTTTGAAGGGCGATTTCACCCCTTAAAAATGTTCTTCCGCCGATAAAAAAAAATACGTGTCTTTTAGTAAAATACGTGTTTTTCCAAAGCTCTACAACATACGTGAGTTGCATTAAAATCGGAGGGGGACACCAAAGTACCTTTCCTTGTTAGTCTCTATCTAGGTGTCTCAGTGTTAAAAGATTTAAACCCGATAAATCATAATCACCGTCCTCAAAAGATACAAGATTTCCTACAGAAGTAACATGTAAAAGAGTCATTGGATAAGCAATTTTCACAAGAGAAACAGACCATTCTGCGTGCAAACTTATCTGACACTGTAGTTTTGTTATAAATGTCGTCATCGTATTATCCAGAAAATACAGCATACTACTGTTGCTCGGCAATACGAGAAAGAAAGAGCTATCCTTGGAGCTCATATTTATCAGGGACGGTGATTCCTAGCGTTCTTCCTCTTTGTCCTCTTCTTTTCTTTCGTCTTCTCAGATGACGGAGGCTCTCGTACTCGCGATAATTCTGTCTCGTAGAAAATACCGTCAATAGTCTTGTTATTCAGATCGTGTAAAATGAACACGATTGGTTCTCGATTTACAGATATTCGTTGAATCTTGAATAACCCGTTACTCCAGCAATGCTCATATCCTTCCACGAATGCTGCTTTAGCTATACTGATATGCACTAAGTCACCGACACTGTATTTAGGCGTTTTAGTTTTTCTCGCGTTACGCTCGTAACGCCGTACTAAATTTTCTCGCGCTATAGAGGCATTTTCTAGGGTCACCTCGCTCGGAGGGATACGCGTTTCGAAGTGGCTAGTGTGATTATGAGCTGTTCAGTTTTCACGCTTACCAAGTACACACTCAACTCATGCACACGCTACAGTCACAATCATCTGACGCCTCGCGTCATATGGTATAGCTCGCAGGTATGCTATATCGATTTATCGACCGCGCACTCATGCATATTGTCCATCTGCTCACATCCTCGATCGAAGCTCACTCAAGCGGCCAGCGCTGTTAGCGTGGCCCCACCGGCAAGACCACTCACAAGTTTTGCCTTCCATCGCTGACAGCAAATCACACGCAAGCTGTGACGCACGTCCGTCTTCTTGATACTCTGCCGCGTGGTCGACGGATGTGGCCATTGTTCTCACTCGAGTCGCTCGCTGTACACGTTCCCGCGTAAAGCTCACGGAGATATTCTCTTGTTCTAATCACTCTAGTGCGGATTCATTTCTGTAGTGTAATACATTCTTGGTCAAATCACCCGTGTTTAAACTCAGTGTTAGTGAAACTCATAGCAGATCATCAGAACCACAGAGCCAATCACATAAACGTCAACGGCGTGGTTCGCGCGTTGGCTGCACAGACGCCATTCTGCTCAGCACCGATCATCGGCGTCAGGACCCTCATCAGACTGCCGTGTGGCATTTTTCGAGCTCTACAGTCAGACCTTATCATCAGGATCAACCACACGGAATCACCAAGGCAACTCACAGGCCTGAGACCCAATCACCAACAGTGCATCATCACGCAGGCCAGACCAATCACAGTTATATATTAAACACCCTCACCAGGTATTTCTTCATGCATCGAATGTTAAATACTGTCAATAAACGTTGAACTTATTATTGTTAAATTACTGAGTTCATTTAATTAGTTATACTTGTCACCAGGATCCTTAATCTTACTATTCGCACCTGTCACATGGCACGCTACGTGCGAATGCATCAACCCGCTATCCACCAACAGCGTAGTAATACTCAAATGATACAGGTTCACTGTGCAGAGCACTATATTTATTATTATTCATTATGTTTTTACTCAGTCTGACTAGGCGCTGACTTTGCGCACTTGTCAATTTCTGTCATAGTGCGTTGTCGCCTCAGTTAGTGTCTATCGTAGAGGTCTTAATAATTTTGTTGGAGCATTATCAAATATTTACAATGTACTCACACTCATTATCATACATTTTTTGGTCCTTCGAGCCGGATCCTGGTCAAGTATATAATTTTATGCCTCGATACTCACATGAATCACCAATCAACACATGTAATACACTACAGATTGCGCAACTCAGCATGCATCGATACAAGACAATGCTCAATAATAATAAAATACTCACCCAAGTGCACTAATCATTTTTTGTAAACCATTCAACAGGCTCAACTAGTTCAAATCATGGCTGACGATAAGAAAGCGCAGTCAGACCAAAGCAAATCCTCGCAGGAAGGCGCTCACAGGATGGTGATGTGGAAGCAATCGATGAAGCAACAGTCGTTACCGAGACACTCAATGTACCACCCACGGTACAGAGACCACGCACCAGATCACCATCACCAAACACCAATCAAGCTAACCTCATGGAGTATAAGGTCGCATCACAGCATGCGAGGATAGCAATGATCAACCAGCTACACGATCACCTGTAAAACTCACCAGGCAGCGTTTCCGAAGAACTCAACGGCCAGTTAGAGATTTTAAATCGCACTTGGGACTGTTTTTGTAACGAGCATGATCAAATGGGAGAAACATGTAAACGTGCTTTTCTCACTCACCCGTATGTTACAGAGAAGGTGTACCAATCAGGCTTTGATAGTTACTTCAAGGCACTCACAATCATCCTGCGAAAGAAGGCAATCGCAAAAACTCAAGAGACCGTATCAAGCAGAACTGATCAACAGAGTCAACCAAGTCAGCACCGATCAACATTGCCGAAAATAACGTTGCCGGAATTTGACGGTGATTTTACAAAATGGCCGGCATTTAGAGACTTGTTTGCCTCAATGGTGGTCGACAATGACCAAATCAGTGATGTAGAGAAACTACACTATTTAAAGATCAGCCTTAAAGGATCAGCCGCTCAACTGATCTCCAATGTGCCGATCAACAATGATTCGTTCAATTCATCATGGCAAATAATCGAGGACAGATTCAACAACAAGGAAAGACTCATCCTGTCTTATGTTGAGAAACTCCTTAGTAACACTCGACCAGTGGCAAAATCTGCAGCCGCACTCAACACATTAGTTAGCTCAACGAAGGAAATAATCAACGCACTCAACGTTCTCGGAATTGATACAGAATCGTGGAATTATGTATTAATTTTCGTAGTTGCTCAACGCCTTGATACATCCATGCGTGAAGCATGGGAATACAAACGGAGTGCGCACAAGCAGCCAACCTCGTTTGAAGATTTGATGGGATTCATCGAATCCAGAGCGAGAGCTTTAGAAGTCATCCCAATCAACCCTGATTAATCGGCTGACAGAGCCAGCAACATCTCAAAACACTCAACAAAATCTGCACTTCTGCCAGCAAGACCGGCTCACCATGCGTCCACTCAACCGAGGACACACCAGTATCCATGCGATCACTGTGGTGGTTCGCATTACATAGTGAGCTGTGCTAAATTCAGAGAGCTACAACCTGCAGATCGCCACAAAGTTGTGACTGAACACCGACTGTGTTTCAACTGCTTTGGTCATCACAACCTCCACTCGTGCCAATCAACCATCAACTGCAAGACGTGCGGTGCCAAACACCACACGATGATTCATTTGCCATCCACCGCAAGAACCACACCAAAGTCAAATCAACCAAGCACCTCAGCTACACCTGCCACAGCTCATCCAAGCACCAGTTCACGTCAATGAGAAATTGACGTGTCATTTTGCCAACTCATCAACTCACACGGTAGAACAGCAGTTCTACTAGCAACGTGTCAAGCATTACTCATCACATCTTTCGGCACTCACCAAGTCAGATTACTCATTGATCCAGGATCAGAGCTCACCTTCGTCTCAGAACAACTTGTATCGGATCATGGGCTTACTCGTCAACACTCATCAATTCCAGTCATTGGCATCGGAAACACGAGATCAACACACACCAGAGGTGTGGTACCTCTGGTTACATTACGATCAATTCATTCATCATGTGGTGTTACCATCGCAGCTCAAATACTCAATAGATTGACGAGTACATTGCCTTCAGTCCACACTCAACCACAGCAGTGGCCACACATTTCATCACTGCAATTGGCAGACCCTGACTTCTTAACACCACGGCCAGTAGATATCATCGTCGGGGCTGATTCATACGGGCTTATCATCCAGCCTGGCATCAAGAAAAACTCGGACTTCTTACCGATTGCACAATCAACAATCTTTGGGTGGATTATTCTTGGTCCAGTCCCAGAGAATTATTCAACACCAAGCAACTCATACCACATCGCAGTAGAATCATCAAACAAGGAAATTCAAGATCTTCTCACGCAGTTCTGGGTTCAAGAAGAAACACCATCGACAATAGATCACAAGCTCACCCCAGACGAAGAAGCGTGTGAAAAGCATTTTCAAACGACTCACACTCGAGACGAAGAAGGACGGTACATCGTGCGAATCCCGCTCAAATCATCACCATCGAGTCTAGGAGACTCAAAACTCACTGCTCAACGATGTCTACAACGACTCATGAATAAACTCTCAACAAATAATTCATACACCAATTTATACAACTCATTCATGAAAGAGTATGAAGAGTGTGGTCACATGATACGTGTACCATCCTACCACCAGTCAACTCAAATGAGCGAATCTGTTTATGACTATTGTGAAACCGAGACGACCTTGGCACATAATGCAGTAGCATCAGGAGGGTTGAGGGTCTCGGAAGATCAATTGTCAGAACACACTTACGCTCATCCTCCATATTATCTTCCTCATCATGGTGTACTGAAAGAAGATCGAATCACAACAAAGTTGAGAGTTGTCTTCAACGGATCCAGCCCAACGACGTCGCAAGTATCACTCAACGACATCCAGCATGTTGGAGCAAAATGTCAACGTGACATCTCAGACGTGCTCTTATGGATCCGACAGCACAAACTCATCTTTTCAACAGACATCACAAAGATGTACAGACAAATCAAAGTCCACCCGGACGATTGGGATTTGCAACGAATCATATGGCGAGATGACCAACTCAATATGGTGCCATATCACCTAACAACAGTGACGTATGGAACTCGCTCAGCACCATTCTTAGCAATCAGATCATTGCTTCAACTAGTTGAAGACGAAGGTCATCGCTTCCCGCTCGCAATTGAACCACTCATGAAAGGCAGATATGTTGATGACATATTTGGAGGAGCCGATCAGCTTGACACACTCATCGAAATCTCGAATCAAGTCACCCAGCTCTGCATGGCGGGCGGGTTGCCTCTAGCAAAATGGCACAGCAACATCGAGCAATTCATCGAGCATATCGACCACCACTCACCATCAAACTCACACTCATTCGAAGATAGCAGTACCAAGTTACTCGGCCTGTCATGGATACCTCGTGGAGACGTATTCAAGTTCCACGCAAAGCCTCCATGCTCAAGTTCCAAGCTCACCAAGAGAATCATCTTGTCTGAAACAGCACAACTCTACGATCCACTCGGGTTTCTCTCACCATTCATCATCAAGGCCAAATCATTATTACAAGAATTATGGCTGGAGAAACTCAGCTGGGACGATCAAGTTTCAGATCAGATACACACCAAATGGACGTTGCTCAGACAAGAGCTCACTCAAGTCGATCAAATCTCAATTCCACGATGGATTCAACTCACAAGCTCAACACTTGTGGAGTTGCACGGATTCTCCGACGCATCTCAAATAGCAATGGCGGCTGCTATCTATATCAAAACAACAACTCCAGGAGAGGAAACCAAGGTTACACTCATCTGCGCGAAATCAAAAGTAACACCACTCAAGCGACTCTCCATCCCTCGACTCGAGCTCACAGCAGCACTGATCTTAGCAAAGCTCATGAAGTACGTGCAAACAACCTTGGAACTCACCAACACTCAAACGTTCCTGTGGACTGATTCCTCAGTAACGCTCACCTGGATTAACTCACACCCATCACGGTGGAAGGACTTTGTCAGGAACCGAGTGTCAGCAATTCAAGAACTTACTCCAAACAGCGTATGGAAATTTGTTCCTGGCAAAGACAATCCAGCCGATTGTGCTTCAAGGGGCATCAGTATCTCCCAGCTCCAGAAGCACCTCCTGTGGTGGACAGGACCACAGTGGCTCACAGGCGATCAATGTTCATGGCTAACTCAACACTATCAACAAGACTCACAGACTCATCAGGAGGAGCGACCGGGGGTCGCATTCACAGTGGCAACAAATCAGGACGTATATCATTGGGAGATGATATACAGACACTCTTCTCTCACTAGACTACTCAGAGTAACCGCAATATGCTTTCGAGTAAGTCAACTCATCAAGAAATTGCCAAACTCAACGCTCTTTAACCCTCTCTCGCCACAAGATATTGAGAGAGCAAGAGTATTTTGGATCAAAGCAACTCAAGCAGCATATTTCTCAACAGAGCTCAAATTGATCACCATAGCTCAACTACCAACAGCTCATCCCTTCAATCGCCTGACTGCCTATATCGACACTCAAGGCATCATTCGGGTTGGAGGAAGATTGACCAACTCACAACTGGAACTTGAGGCAATTCACCCAGCAATACTCCCACGACATTCTCACTTCACCACACTCATCATAGCAGATGCACATCACAAAACCATGCATGGAGGCACGCAACTCACCCTGAACTACACAAGGCAATCGTACTGGATTATTGGTGGTAGAGCTCCTGTACGGTCGCATATACTCAGCTGCATGAAATGTGCTCGACAACGTGGCGTCAGAGCACAACAACTCATGGGTCAATTACCAACCAAGAGAGTCACCCCAGCACGACCATTCTTCTATTCAGGTGTGGACTACGCTGGTCCACTGACCATCAAAACCTGGAAAGGTAGAGGCGCCAAACAACATAAAGGATGGCTGTGCATTTTCGTGTGCTTCGTCACCTCGGCCTTGCATCTGGAGGCCGTGAGTGACTACTCAACTGACTCATTCATTGCTGCATTCAGACGGTTCACTGGATGCAGAGGCATCTGCAACACTCTCTATAGTGATTGCGGCACAAACTTCATAGGAGCAGATGCCATACTCACCAAGCTCTTCACTCAAGGTACAACAGAATCACTCTCGCTGCATTGCTCACTCACCAGCGATGGAACTACGTGGAAGTTCAACCCACCAGCAGCTCCACATATGGGAGGAAAATGGGAAGCAGCAGTCAAATCAGTAAAATATCATCTGAACTGAACAGTAGGAGACATCGCACTCACGTTCGAGGAAATAACCACGTTGCTCATCCAGATCGAAGCAACGCTCAACTCACGACCATTGGAACCACTCACAGAAGACCCTGAAGATACTTCAGCACTCACACCAGCTCACTTTCTCATCGGAGAGCCGCTCACAGCCATACCAGAGCCATCACTCACAGATCTGAACGTTACTAGACTATCACGATGGCAACTAATACAACAAAGGCTTCAATATTTTTGGTCCAAATGGTCAACTCAATATCTCCAGCGCCAACTATCTACATCGAAATGGCATCATCCATCGAACATTATCAAGGTCGGTTCATTAGTACTGATCACTGATGAGAGGTCTCCACCATCAAAATGGCATCTCGCCAGAGTCACTCAACTCCACCCAGGAAAGGATGGACTGACCAGGGTAGTGTCACTCAAAACTGCAACAACAACACTTGTTCGACCAATCACCAAGCTCGCCATCTTACCAGCTCAAACTGAATGAAGAACAGATCACATTTAATCATCAACACCGTTGCTGATGGCGGGCGGAATGTTCAGTTTTCACGCTTACCAAGTACACACTCAACTCATGCACACGCTACAGTCACAATCATCTGACGCCTCGCGTCATATGGTATAGCTCGCAGGTATGCTATATCGATTTATTGACCGCGCACTCATGCATATTGTCCATCTGCTCACATCCTCGATCGAAGCTCACTCAAGCGGCCAGCGCTGTTAGCGTGGCCCCACCGGCAAGACTACTCACAAGTTTTGCCTTCCATCGCTGACAGCAAATCACACGCAAGCTGTGACGCACGTCCGTCTTCTTGATACTCTGCCGCGTGGTCGACGGATGTGGCCATTGTTCTCACTCGAGTCGCTCGCTGTACACGTTCCCGCGTAAAGCTCACGGAGATATTCTCTTGTTCTAATCACTCTAGTGCGGATTCATTTCTGTAGTGTAATACATTCTTGGTCAAATCACCCGTGTTTAAACTCAGTGTTAGTGAAACTCATAGCAGATCATCAGAACCACAGAGCCAATCACATAAACGTCAACGGCGTGGTTCGCGCGTTGGCTGCACAGACGCCATTCTGCTCAGCACCGATCATCGGCGTCAGGACCCTCATCAGACTGCCGTGTGGCATTTTTCGAGCTCTACAGTCAGACCTTATCATCAGGATCAACCACACGGAATCACCAAGGCAACTCACAGGCCTGAGACCCAATCACCAACAGTGCATCATCACGCAGGCCAGACCAATCACAGTTATATATTAAACACCCTCACCAGGTATTTCTTCATGCATCGAATGTTAAATACTGTCAATAAACGTTGAACTTATTATTGTTAAATTACTGAGTTCATTTAATTAGTTATACTTGTCACCAGGATCCTTAATCTTACTATTCGCACCTGTCACATGGCACGTTACGTGCGAATGCATCAACCCGCTATCCACCAACAGCGTAGTAATACTCAAATGATACAGGTTCACTGTGCAGAGCACTATATTTATTATTATTCATTATGTTTTTACTCAGTCTGACTAGGCGCTGACTTTGCGCACTTGTCAATTTCTGTCATAGTGCGTTGTCGCCTCAGTTAGTGTCTATCGTAGAGGTCTTAATAATTTTGTTGGAGCATTATCAAATATTTACAATGTACTCACACTCATTATCATACATGAGCATATAACAAATTTTGTAAAATATCAATATAACGTTTATTTAACGTGTCTGTAAAGTAACCCCACATTCGCTCTTTTATTGTGCGATTAAGGCGTTCGGCAATCGAGGCTTTTATATCGGAGTTACGAGTAGCGCGAAAATCGATTATCATTTACTTGAGAATTTGCTGAATTGAAGTGCCGATGAATTCTTTGCCTCGATCAGTTTGCCATTGCTGCAGGCGACGATTGTTACTGCGTGCGAGTATGTGCGTGAGACCGCGGGCCATGTTTGCGCTCATTTGTTCACACAAAGTTTCGACTCGCGCGTAATTGCTCAACACGTCGATAACAACAAGCAGATATGCGTACCCATCGTTGCACGTAGCTATCGAGCGAAGTTCAGCTAAATCAGCCTCCCATACATCGTCTATATTACTCACGTTGTACGTACGACGGGGAAATCGTTGTCGCACGAGACGATGCATGTCATATGAATCCTGTGTCTCGAGCCATGGTAAAACATTTTTTCGCGCTACTCTCCGATCCACCTGGGCCAAAGTTTTTGCTCGAGAACAGGATGCAGGATGAGTGGTCTCATATCTGATTTTGTAAAGAATTTTCATAATTTTAACGATGATCAGTTAAGTAGATTTTTTTTCTGTTTCTTTTCTAACTGTGTGGGGGATCGATATTCACTGGAGTGTCTTTGGCTCTCTACTTGTGTGATTTTTTGCAATTGTTCGTCCTCTTCTTCCTCCTCTTCCTTCCCCTCGATGATGTCGTGGTCTGCTGTGAGTATAAAATCTCTGTTTGAGTGTGCAGACTCAGCCTCGTAGTTGCTATTGTTGCTGCTGCTGCTACTATCACTATCGCGTGGGAAAATGGGACGCCGCTGCGGTGTCGAGGATGATGTAGCTGTAGGCTCGTGTAGTAACTCGGGATTGCCGATAAATTCGCGCAGTATCTGTATGGTTTGCAGGAGTTGAGCAAAGTGAGATCGACCGATGGGTTTCTCGCGTTTTCTAGCTCGCATAGCATCGTTAACAAAATCAACGATATTGTAATTTGAAATTTTTTGGCCGTCTATGGAAACAATACTGTTACGATCCCATGTCAGTAGTATGTGTACACCTTTGCTCCACCCCACTCCTATCCCCACTCCTACCCCCACCACGCGGCTATCCCCACCACCTCACTTTTCCACCGCCGCACAGTAGACGCAGAGCCCGAAATCGTGGCAGTAAATACAAATAACCTCCGATCGGAATGAAAATTGGTATGCAAGGGTTTTTAAGGTCGCTGATTACGAATCTGAAAGCTAAATTATTGTAAACAAAATGGCCGATCCAATATGGCGGACATGGATATTAAAAAGGTGTCCGATCTTGACAAAAATTGGTATATGCGGGTTTTTAGGGTCGCTTATTACGAATCCGAAAGCCAAATTATTGTAAACAAAATGGCCGATCCAATATGGTGGACATGAATGTTAAAAAGGTGTCCGATCTTGACAAAAACTGCTATATGTGGGTTTTGAGGGTCGCTCATTACGAATCCGAAAGCCAAATTATTGTAAACAAAATGGCTGATCCAATATGGCGGACAAGTATGTTAAAAAAAATTAAAAATTTCCAAAAAAACTCCCTCCTGCCGTACCACTCAAAAAAGGATGAAATAATTTACTTATTTAGTATGACGTTTTCGTATACAATGATATATAACTTGCATTAGTTATTTGAATTTTAATTATTATAATTGAATTGAACAAAGTTGATATACGCGGGTTGTGAAAGTGACTGATTGCGAATCAGAAAGCCAAACAATTTCGAACAAAATGGCCGATCCAATATGGCGGACATAAATGGTAAAAAGGTGTCAGATCTTGAAGAAAATTGATATACGCGGGTTGTGAAAGTGACTGATTACGAATCAGAAAGCCAAACAATTTTGAACAAAATGGCCGATCCAATATGGCGGACATAGATGGAAAAAGGTGTCAGATCTTGACAAAAATTGGTATACGCGGGTTTTTAGAGTCACTGATCACGAATCCGACAGACAAATTATGGTACACAAAACGTATCCTGTTAAATGGATGAGATATAATATAAAATATAATAATCATAATAAAATAAACGTGAGCCGTGCCTTCTACGGAATTAATATTTTTATTTTCAAAATACATTATTCTCGAAATCGTGTAATCGAATTTAATTTTTAGTCAAATGGAACATCGGATTCGGAGTCGCCGTCGCCGTCGTCGATGTCGGAACCATCTACCGAGCTTGTATCGTCCACAAGACCCGATTCGATGTTATTTGTGACGAAACCTTGATGTGCTGAAGCATTGATAGTTAGAGCGAGCAGCATCGCGACAGCTTCAGGCGACAAACTTTTTAGTGGTTTCTTCGGTAGTTGCCGGATGCTAGATATGTACGGGTCTGAAGAAATTAGCAGCCGGTGGAAAACATCTTGCATTGTTTTTATCCTGGAAGTTTTTCGCGAGAAGTTTTCTCGGTATCGTTTAATATCTTTATTTCGAGCTTCCTGAGCGTCTTCGGATAATTCGCCGATTGGTAAAAGCGCATGAGCTATTATCAGTAAACCGTGAATTAATAGCTTGTGTACCGAAGTAGGCATGTGGCACCAAGGGTATAATGCAACGATAGTTCTTGCCGTTTCAATAGTATACTGCTCAAATAGTTCACAATTTATCTTGTGGCCACACGAGATAACTTGTAGGATAACGTAGAAATGGTTAATTACTTTTTCGTTGACCCCGGTTATCAAAGCAGAAACCTTCCAATTCTCAAAAAATCGCCGAGCTGTGTTGCCATCATTGCTGCTGCCGTATCCAGGCTTCGGACGATCAATGCTTAGACCCAATTCGCTCTTGAATTCGCGTTGAATCCTCTTCTTGGTTTCTTCGGTAATTTTTTTTTCTTCGGAACTTCGTGCTTGCCATTTTTTAATGCCGAGTTTGTACGACAAATGTATGCAATACTCGAAGCACCGTATCCACACATGCAGTGTCGACAACCCGAACTTCAAATTCGTTTCAACGACCTCCTTTTGCAACATAACGTCGATGGCATTAAAATCTTTGCTGGTTGCTCCACACAAATAGCACCGTTGAGCAGATTTCGTCGATGACACAGCATTGCAAACTTTACCATCTATCATGGTGAACGCCAACTTGTACGTTATGGAGATATCTTTTCCACTTACTACAGTTTGGAGTGGACTAAGCGACTTTATTTGTGCTTCGACAATTCCAACTTCATTTAGTGTGGACTCTGTATCTTCGTGCAGAAACTGTAGTCAAAGCGGCCTACAAAATCGTGGAGACGAGGGCCTAGGGTTCTTCCAAACCATGATTTCTGCTTTTGTTTGTTGATCAATGCAGATGAGTTGTAATGGCACAACCGAAGTAAAAAACACATGCGCATCTGATTTGCTATCATCAGTAAAAGTCTGCTTATATTCACTTTGCCCAGAGCTTCCATCGCAACCCCATTTGCAAATTAAATCCATATTACGAGCATTACCGTTAGTCAAGGTTTCAACGACTTCTGTTTTGACGAGTAAAATACGTTTAACTGTATGATCTAATAATGCCTGCAATTCGACTTGTGCACTCGTCTCTGTAATGGTAATTGCGTCAGACCGAGGATAACAACGCTTTTTTGCTTCCACCACTTTTTCGTAAGACGGATATAGACGACAGTTATGTGCCAACGATATTTTTCTCATCGTTAGGTAAGCTCCCTTTGACAATTTACATTCGATCAAAGCGGAAAGTGCAGCCTCTTCCGATAAAGAGGTTTCACCCGTTACTGCATAAGCTTTTCGATACTTAGAAGCTCTTAAAGGACTCGTCATTGTTACGTCCTTAACAACTTTCGAAGCGTCTAATTGTCCCGAAGCGCGAAGGCTCATTTGAGTAGCGTATGCTAATTCTTCCGGGGTTGAGGATTTACGAATATCTTCGGTCTTCTTTCGTTTTGACCTTTCACTTGCCGATGTAAACTCAAGGGACGGGCGGCCTCTTTTACTACCTGGGTCTTTCTCAACAGTGTCTGTAGGTACGGCAAAATATACCTGCCCGCTAAGCCATTTACTGTTTTTCTTGAAGAAAATGTCCGATGTTCTATTAGCTTCTTGCCACCTGGTTCTTATTTTATTGAACAGCATTGAAAAGGCGGTTCTCGAGTCCTCAGGCACCACAACTTTACGTCCACTTTTCTCGGAAATTTTAGTTTCCACGAAATTCAATAACGTAGCGAAATTATCGTTCAAATTATCCTTTATAATAAGATATAATTCTTTCCTCGTCAAATGTACTCCTTCGTAATGGGACCCTGTAATAAAGACATAAAATTGTATAGAATTTGTGTTGAAGGATCAGATCAAAATTTTAATGAATTTTAATTATTGTATCAGGGGTACAAATTGAAAATGCGGGTTTGATAACAGATGGCGTTACTAACGCTATACGCATCAGGCAGTACTGTGACTATGTTCATGTCAAAGCTACGTCTTATAGCTTTAATTTTCAGTATGTGTCAATTTGTCGCAGTGTCAAATTCATAGTTTTTTTGAGCTCTCAATATGTCGAGTTTCGTGCCAACAAAACAGCATTTGCGGGAAGTTTTAATTTACTTCTTTAATTTGAAGAAAAGTGCTGCTGAAGCACATCGATTGGTCTCCGAGGCTTATCCGAGTCATGTTCCATCGGTTTCAACGTGCGAGAGATGGTTTGTGCGGTTTAGAAGTGGTGATTTCGACGTTGAGGACAAAGAGCGGCCGGGCCAAGTGAAAAAGTTTGAGAATGCTGAATTGGAGGCAATACTCAATGAAGACTCGTGTCAAACTCAACAAGAGCTCGCAGATTCATTGGGAGTGACACAACAAGCCATTTCCCATCGTATAAAAGCCCTCGGAATGATCCAAAAGCAAGGACATTGGGTGCCGTATGAGCTGAAGCCGAGAAACGTCGAGCGCCGTTTTTTTGCATGCGAACTACTGCTCGAACGGCAAAAACGGAAGGGTTTTTTGCATCGCATTGTCACTGGTGATGAAAAGTGGATCCATTACGATAACCCGAAGCGCAAAAAATCATATGGTTACCCCGGCCATGCATCATCATCGACGGCCAAACCAAATATTCACGGCGCCAAGCTCATGCTCTGTATTTGGTGGGACCAGCTGGGTGTGGTGTATTATGAGCTATTGAAATCGAACGAAACCATCACAGGAGCACTATACCGAACTCAATTGATGCGTTTGAGCCGCGCACTCAAAGAAAAACGGCCACAATACGAGCAAAGACACGACAAAGTAATTTTGCAACATGACAACGCTCGGCCACATGTTGCAGCGCCGGTCAAAACATACCTACAAACGCTGAAATGGGAAGTCTTACCCCACCCGCCGTATAGCCCAGATATTGCTCCTTCCGATTACCACCTTTTCCGATCGATGACACATGGCCTAGCTGACCAGCGCTTCCATTCTTACGAAGAAGCCCAAAAATGGGTCGATGACTGGATAGCAGCCAAGCCGGCCGAATTTTTTCGCGACGGTATCCGTAAATTGCCAGAAAGATGGGAAAAAGTTGTGGCTAGCGATGGACAATACTTTGAATAATTCATTTGTTACCATTTTTTCAGAATAAACGTTCAAAAATAGAAAAAAATCCCGCATTTTCAATTTGTACTCCTGATAAATAAAATGTGACGATTCAAATTAATTACTTTAGTATATACTTACATATATATGTATTGTTGTATGTCTACAAAAATAGATATATAAATGATTTACTTGAATTTGTATTTTGTATATATATATGTATATATATATATATTATATATGGTATAATAATGGATATAGTCCTATTGCTCAAGTAGCAGCTGTTCAATGGCCCCATGGCATGGCGTATGGCGCCGCGCGCGCGTGCACGGTCGGCAACCGCCTGTTTTACGTTGCCAAAAACCATAACAGAGAAAGTTAGGCAGCTCTAGGCAGCTAATTCCTGTTAATTTCGCAAGCTTATATAATAAACTAAAGGCCTAGACATTGGCTGTCGCAGAATATGGCAGAAAGTATAACTTTTCGGATAGTTGAAAATATAAGTTTACAAAATTCTTTCACTTTATTTATGCAGTAGTTTATACTACACTTCAATAATTTACATATTTATTTTAAACTCAACCAATGTAAAAATATCTTCTACATACCTCCAGAAGTCGTATCCATGTCTCCGGATTGATTTAAAACACTTCACTTCAAAGTTATCGATTTTATAAGTCACGGTAGTTTTCGCTCGTTCAGCGCGTGATGCGAACACTCGTCTCGAAGGCTAACTTCCAACTGACGCAGCGACGAAGGTATACGGTGAAAAAGGTTCCCCTTTTACAATTTAACGCAGCCATTAGTCCTCTACCTGACTGCCTGCTCAAATATCCCGATTGTAAAAATTTTTTTCTGACTTTTCTGCCACGATTTCGGGCTCTGCGTCTACTGTGCGCTGCACTACCCTCTCTGCTTAAACAGTGTCGGTAACGCGGAGATAGTAAAGTTAGGTGGTGTGGGTACTCTGGAGAACAAAGAAGAGTAGAGATAAGAGCAGGTTGGAGAGAAGGTGTACACATACTTGGAACAATGAATAAAATTATGTATTCACCACCGCAGCTGTTGTAGGCATCTACCCTCCTGCCAAAGCGATTTTAAACTCCTGTCTCTCGAATGTACACTCTCACACACGCATACACACGCACATACACACACGCAGCGTCGTGTCTTTATATTATTACTATGTCCTCGTGAGGTGGAGTGGGTACTTTGGTGAAAAAGAAGACTAGAGATAAGAGCAGGATGGAGAGAAGGTGTACACATACTTGGAACAATGAATAAAATTATGTACCCACCACCGCAGCTGTTGTAGGCATCTACCCTCCTGCCAAAGCGATTTTAAACTTCTGTCTCTGGAATCTACTCTCTCACACACGCACACATACTAACATATACACACGCACAGCGTCGTGTCTTTAATTCATTACTATGTCCTCGTCAAAGCCCTCGTCCACGGCATCGATATCGTAACCGATATCTACCTCATCACCGAGGGCTTCTATAATAACGGCCGTCACGTCCGCGCGTTCCCCGTTCGATAATCGAACCCACGGAACGTTATCGCCGGCAAGAGGTCGCATCATGACAGCGATCAAGCCATCTCTACCGCACGATTCTTCGACGAGATGCTCAATACCTGCAACATCCACGCGTTCGAGTCCGTATATTGAAAACTCCATGACAAGAGCCGGCAGCTCCGGATGAAATAGGTGAAACCAGTCGATGTAAATGGTTTCGCCGAAATCGACTAACAACACCTCGCAGTATCACCAAAGTCCGGGTAAATCACTTCGCCGCGAACAACGCTATTGAAACGAGGCACAATACAGGACATTCCGATATACAGTTCCCCAAGTTCAATGGGTCTTCCACGACGTTCCACTAAATACACGCTACGCAGGAGCTCTTCCAGATCGTCGTATGCATCGCACATTTCCTGTGTACGCAGGAACACGCTCATCACACTCTCGACAAACATTACTCGGCACCAAAACGCGTCGCTTGAAATCTCCTTGCCGTATCGCGGATACATAATGCTTTTTATTGTTTGCAAGTAGGATGCCGAAGACAGACTAAATGCTCGAGATGCTGTTAGAGAATATCACGGGCATAAAGATAATAGCCTCCTATGAATCATGACTAGGTATCCATCACTTTGAATGCAACGAAAGCGGTTTTCGAGCATGCATAGCCCTGCGCTGTGCTCCTCGCGAAGCGCTTGCTCTGCAGTAAAAGATACAGAATATGATCCCTCACAGAGAGAGAGAGAGAGAGAGAGAGAGAGAGAGAAAGACTTCAATTATAATTCTCTAATTATTATGCTATAAAAATAAGAGACACAGTAAGATCAGGTATTTTTTAAATTAATCAATATTTTATGGAAAGCACTTTACATATTTACCGTCGAATGCAACAGCCCCGCAAACACGGTATTCAACGCTCGGAGATTCCTTCACCGTTAATTTTATTTTTATCGCTATACGGAATTAATTTGTATTATCTCTCGTAATATTGCTTTTAAATTATTTTTCGCTGTGGGTGTTGTCATCACAGTATACTTCTGAAAAAAGAATGAAACAAGTATTTAATTGAACGCATTGATCAATGAAAAACATCATGTACAGAATAATGGATACTGTCTCACCTGATATGCCACGACTCATTATACAAAGTTGGCAGCGTTGATGATCTGCTACCACCTACGACAACTGTGGCTGAGAAGGGCGGGTGACACTTTTCTTTCCCGAAGCTAGATCTATCTGTACAGTGTATGTATCCCCCTCTCACTCTCCATAACACGAATAACGAACCCTCGGTGTCGGGTCATATGCAGGGGTTGCTCGCTCTGCAAGACATTATTTTTAATAATTAAAAATAAATATTACATGATTTTAAATCACGATT
>OZ012706.1:31171011-31244536 GCA_963942595.1 Cylloceria caligata
AGTGAATTGTCTGATTTACTGTGGTTACTACTACTACTACTACTCTAACAGCACAATCATGGTCAGAGTGGTAAAGCGCTCATCGATAAGAAAATTGATAGAGTTTATATTGAAGCGTAGACCGTCGTTGCGTTCGCGCTGGGGTAGAAGAAATTTACAGATCACCCTATGGGAACTTCCGACACAGGCGGTTGTTCGTAAAATTCGCGGTATGCTGTGCGAGTGTCCTCAACGCGATTTAGTTGATGCGTATAATATTGGATTGTTTGATAATCAAATAATTATTAATTCGGTGGTGCGTGTTATTCGTCGACAAGGTTGGCTGAATGAGCCTGCTTTGCAACCCATACTCAATGAAAGACGTAAGTAATATACAGCGCTAATTACTTTTATTTTATTTCCTTTATTTCATAAGATTTTTATATAGTTCGACGGTATAAGGGCGCAGAAATGGGATCCGACACCTATGATTTCGATGAGGAGGGTAGGACCGATTCAGATGATCATAGCAGGGACAACGATGGCGACAGCACCGTAGGGAGTCGCTAGATAAATTTTACCCAGCCATTCTGCGGTTATAAACCTACAAACGGTCTTTTCATGGCAGGCCCCTCGAGAGAACCAGATGAATTCGTCGCAGGCCCATCGCGACAATACAGTTCAAACGATGATACCAACAGCAATACAGACTGCGAGGAAGAAGAAGAAGAAGAGGAGCAGGAGCAGGAGGAGCAGGACGTAGACGATGACGACGAGGAGGAGGAGGAGGAGGAGGATGACCCTGTAGATTCAGGTAAGCTTTTAATAACGCAACCACGCTGACAAAAATAAAAAAATTGCGCGGATAATAATAGTAAAATGAAAAAACAGGGTACGAGACGGACCCAAACGTTTTTCGCTTTGCACGATTCACTGTGCCGAGACCGCCGACAATCGAGTTGGTTTACGAAATGCGTCAGCGGTTCCCGGGTGCAGTCAACGGATTCGAGGACTAGAAGCAAATATAAGTTTGTAATTCTTACGTTACACGAATTATATGCATAGTATATAGCCAGCGACAAACAAAAATTTGAAGTAAATTAAATAAAAATCCTAATAAGTGATTTAATTATGCCTGCAGCTGGACAGACTGGCGATGGAAGGACTGCTGCACGGGGTAGTGATATTTTGCCTCCTGGTGAACGTTTCGGTATCGACAACGAGCAGAGACGTTATTTTCCACGCTTTAGGATGCAGGGTCGAGAGACAGATTTTTATTTTTGTCAGCCACCGGTCGGTATCGATCATCTGACATGGTTCGAGGGAGGTGTACGAGATGTTCTCACACGTCTTACAGAATCGTGCGAAGGACATGATTATGTGGGTATGACTCTGAGCGTAACGTCTTTTGCGCAAGGACCTGTATGGTTATCATTTCGACCAGCTCGTGACATCGTTCCCGACGATATATGGCGACTAATTAATAGTGTAGCTCAGAGCGCGCGCGAATTTCGAATAGACGCTGTTACATGTAGAATAACGACATGTATAGTACGAGGCGTCGAAGGAGCTGGTGTGGGCACTAGGCTTACACACGAGTCTATAGCAAAAAAGTCAATTTTATTCATAAGTAATCGTGATAATTTGTGTCTACAACAATCCTTTGTCACTGCCCGAGCGCATGCCGAACGCCGTCAAATACGTGCGGGCTCGCTACACAGACGATGGTGTCAAATTCGGAACGGGCTTCGAGGTGCGCAATATACAGCAGCGATAGAGCTCACGCGTAATGCAGGGGTAACGACACCGTCTAGGGGGTGTGGTGCGCGCGAAATTCAGCTCTTTCAGGAGTACTTGGTTCACGAGGGTATAGCGATTGTTGTTTATGAATTTCTCACCTTCGGAAAACGCGTTCCGGCTATGTACGATGGGCGAAAATACGTACTCACCGCAACAGGTGAAATTAATCATGCACTCTTTATTCTCTATTACGAGCGTTCTCATCACTATCAACCGATATTAAATCTTGCCGGTGCGCTAGGTAGTTAGGGGTTCTGCACACAATGTAATTCCGAGTATATTCGAGTACTCGAGCATCGATGTAGCTATCAATGTGCTCGATGTAAATCCACTTATTGCAACGGTAATAGAGACTCTCAGACTGAGTATTGCGCAGACTGTAACCGTTCTTTCTTTGGCGCTTTTTGCCTCGCTGATCACAAGGGTAAGGGGCTGGGCTCCGCGGGTATCACGTCTCGTAAATATAGATGGTATAGCGTCTGTAACGCATTGAAAATCTGTAGAGGCTGCTCGCGTATGATTAAAACCACAGATAAAAAGATGCATGTATGTGGTATATCGTTTTGTATTACATGCAAACAAACGCGACCGACTACGCATGCATGTTTTATAGCACCTTTTAAGAAACCAGAGGCGCAAAAGGAGAACAAAAAAGACAAGTCTTCCACGAGATTTTTATTTTATGATTTTGAGACGCAACAACACGAGCAATTGCATGATGATAAATCGACACGAATTCACGAGCCGAATTTATGTGTTGCACAATGCGTATGTATAGCATGTCTGGATATCACAGATATAGAGACCGATTGTGCTAACTGTGGCAAACGTGAATTCGTGTTTATCGATGATCCTGTTGGGGAGCTCGTGAAATTGGCATTATCGCAAAAATTTAAAAAGACCATCTGCATCGTCCATAATGCTAGAGGTTTCGACGCGCAATTTATTCTACGGTATTTAATCGAGGTGCAAAAAACACAGCTGCCCTCTCTGATTATGAATGGTACGAAGATTGTCTCGATGAAAATTGGCGATGTTGTTTTTCTCGATAGTCTAAACTATTTACTCATGGCTCTTAGCGCTTTACCTAGTGCCTTTGGTTTCTCTGATGAGGTGGCAAAAGGTACATTTCCCCATTTATTCAACACACCGGAATATGAGAATTACTCAGGTCCTCTGCCGGCTTTGCATTTTTACTCACCCGATACCATGTTCTCAGCGGATTGCGAGCGCTTTTTAAAATGGTATGAGGAAGAATCGAGTCGCGTAGATTATAAATTTGATTTTGCGACGCAATTTGTGCAATTTTGTCGTACAGATGTTACGGTTTTGAGACGAGCGTGTTTAGCTTTTCGAGAGTTACTTATACGTTGTGGGAGCGTGTGCCCCTTTACAGAAGCATGCACGATAGCATCAGCATGTATGAGAGTATTTCGAAAAAATTTTCTACAGAAAGATCGCATTGCGGTGTTACCACCAGGAGGATATCGCTGGGGCGATAAGCAATCGCGCAAGGCCGTCGTATGGCTCGTACGGCTCGAGCGTGAGCTCAACTGCGTTATCGCTCATGCTGGACGCACGAGAGAGTATCGCCCTCCGGCTGGCCTACCGGCTGTCGACGGTTACTACGTGAATGCGGGGGTCCATCACGTTCTTCAATTTCACGGCTGCTTTTGGCATAGTTGTCCGCGATGTTATCGCGTGAATAGAGATGCTCGAACTAAATTCGGCGATACAATGGATGAGCGATACGAGCGTACCGTTCTTATTTCCGGGCGAATCAGATCAAAAGGGTACACTCTAGCCGAAATATGGGAATGCGATTTTGACAGATTACTCGAGAATAACGAGGAAATGTCGATATACGCGAAAAGTCACGCCATGGTCAAGCAGGCGCCTCTCGAACCACGCGATGCATTCTTTGGCGGTCGAACGGAAAATTTTGTAAGTTTGTACCACGTCGCGAATGGGGAGCAGATACGCTATGTGGATGTTTGCTCGCTGTATCCGTGGGTATGTAAGAATGGAAAATATCCCGTTGGACACCCGAAATTGTACGTAGGTGACGAGTGTCGAGAGCTCGTAGGACTTGAAAACGATCTAAGTGTCGTCGAGGGTCTCGTGAAGTGTACCGTTCTGGCACCGCGCGATTTGTATATACCCGTACTGCCTGTTCGCATGCATGGGAAACTACTGTTCCCCCTGTGTAGAACGTGCTGTACAGATATGGACACATCCGAGGTTTGTACACACGATGATACGACTGAGCGAGCGTTTGACGGCACATGGGTCGTGGACGAACTGAGAAAAGCTGTGTCGCTCTGATATAAAGTGACGCGTATTTATGAAATTTGGCGATAAGTTGTTACGCAGTATGACTCGACAACGCGACGAGGCGGTCATTTTGCCGAGTACATCGATACATTCCTAAAAATAAAACAGGAGGCGAGTGGTCCGCCAACAGAGTGTAACGATGACGAGGAAGCAATAGAGCGTTTTATAGCATTGTACAAGGAGTCTGAGGGTGTATATCTCGAGCAAAGTGCTTTGCAGCCAAATCCGGGTCCACGTTCACTAGCGAAATTAGCTCTTAATTCATTCTGTGGAAAGTTTAGTCAACGAGAGAATCTCACGAAAACCGTTATCGTTTTCACGCGCGCGGAGCTAATGAATTTACTAACGAGTGCGGAGATTGAGGTGACGGGGATGCTACCGGTTAATCACAAGATTATGTATGTAAACTATGTGAGCAACCACGATGCTATCCAACCATCACCGACATCAAACGCCGTGATTGCAGCATACACGACGGCACAGTCACGCTTAAAATTATACAGTTATCTTGAGGGGCTCGGGCGACGAATATTGTACTGCGATACGGACTCCTGTATTTACGTGAGCCATCCCGGTGCTAATGAGTATGAGCCGCCAATCGGTCAATTTCTAGGAGATCTTACGGATGAATTAAGTGAATATGGGCCTGGTAGTTATATAACTTTGTTCGTTTCGGGTGGACCAAAATTTTACGCATACCTTGTTCGTAAACCCGACGGTACGATTATTGAAGAATGTAAAGTGAAGGGTATCACGCTAAACTTTGCGAATAGCCGTCACGTAAATTATAACGCATTACGATTTTTCGTGACAGGAGCAAGGAGCGTACCTATTATTTTAAAATTCGACGCTATTCGACGTACGGAATTTCATCATGTAGTAACGCGTAATGAAACAAAATCATGCGAACCTGTTAACACGAAGCGAAAACGGCACGGGCTGTAGTCTACTGTACCGTATGGCTATTGTGAAATACGCTAATTAGTATAACGCAAAAAAGTATATAGTTTTACGGTTGAATTCGCGATATTTAAAAATAATCTTTTTGTCTAATTTCATGTAACATATTTACTGTGTACAATACATTGAAAAAAATTAATTTATTATGTATAAAACCGTTATCGGATCGTTCTTTTTGTGCTGCTATTCGTAGCAGTAGCTGCTATCTCTCTACCGTTCCCTTTTGTTATGACTTTCTCATCGTTGATTCCTTTTGTCCCGTCTTTCTTATCGAGTGTTTCCTTTTGTTCTGACTTTCTCGTGCTACATCCGTGGATATAATATTGCTGTTTAGAATTTGATGATTTTAAAATTTGTATATAGAGATGTATGCATAGTGAAATAAAAATATTGCTTTATTTGTGAGAAATATAGAAACTATCGTTATTTAATTTACATACAGCGTAAACACCGGCTTATACCGCGGGCCCGCGCCTCATCAGCTCTTTAAGGCCGCGAAAATAGCTGATGCCGCGGGGTCGCCGCTGCCGCCGCCGCAGCCGCCGCCGCGGTATAAGCTTATTTAAGAGTCTGCTGATTGATTTTGATAGACACTCGTCGATATGGATACACGTTGGAAACATCCGTGGACAGCTGTGATAAGCGGTCCTACGGGTTGTGGTAAAACATATTTTGTAAAAAAATTCTTTAAATACATGCGCGAAATGACGGATGTCCCGTTCGATCGTATACTTTTTTATTACTCAGAGTGGCAGTCCGAGTATTCAGAGTACGGTGATAAAATCGAATTTCGCGAGGGTTTACCAAAAGCAGTAGACTACTCGAATGATGCAAGACCTAAACTTGTGGTCATTGACGATCTAATGCGCGAGGCATCCAACAATACTGTGGTCGATCTTTTCACCAAGGGTAGCCATCAGAAAAATCTTAGTGTCATTTTCATCATGCAAAATCTCTTCCATCGGGGTCACGGGCAGCGCGATATCTCCTTAAACGCTAATTATATCGTTGTCTTCAAAAATCCGCGAGATCGCGCGCAAATTCAGCACCTAGCCCGCCAGGTATGTCCCGAGAATTCGCGATTTTTGCAGAAAGTATATTTCGATGCATCAGCCGCACCGCACGGCTATCTATTATTCGACTTGAAACAATCGACGCCTGATAATTGTCGATTTCGCGCCTGTATATTTCCCGATGACCAATACCATTATGTTTACGGGCCTCAAAAAGCAATAAAAGTTCGCGATGCGTCGCGCGATGTACCAGTAATGCGCTTGTAATGGCGTTGCGCGGACCTCTCGATAAAAAGCAGATAATTATATTGCAAGCGTTGTGTTATCTGAAGAAAGAGCAACGACGTGCAATTTTGCTCAAAGCAGATGTAGCGCTCGTACGCTGTATATGCGAGTGTGCTCTAAACGTTTTACAGGGAAACGTGAGTCTGAACAACGTGCAAAAGAATCATCTTCGGAGGCACGCGACAATTCTTCGACGACTAGCCGACAAAAGGGGAAATTGGAGCGGTAAGAGGAAGATCATCGTCGAGCACTGTGTCGGATTTCTCAAGTTGCTTCTTGCGCCTGTCTTGGCCTACGCGAGACATGGAATATGCTTGAAAGCTGGTACTTATTTCTCATGATAACATACATCGTCTCGCTGGACTCGCCACTACTGCTGCTGCTACTACTACTACTACTACTAAAGGGTGATTTTTTAAGAGCTTGAGAACTTTTTTTAAAAAAAAAACGCATAAAATTTGCAAAATCTCATCGGTTCTTTATTTGAAACGTTAGATTGGTCCATGACATTTACTTTTTGAAGATAATTTCATTTAAATGTTGACCGCGGCTGCGTCTTAGGTGGTCCATTCGGAAAGTCCAATTTTGGGCAACTTTTTCGAGCATTTCGGCCGGAATAGCCCGAATTTCTTCGGAAATGTTGTCTTCCAAAACTGGAATAGTTGCTGGCTTATTTCTGTAGACTTTAGACTTGACGTAGCCCCACAAAAAATAGTCTAAAGGCGTCAAATCGCATGATCTTGGTGGCCAACTTACCGGGCCATTTCTTGAGATGAATTGTTCTCCGAAGTTTTCGCTCAAAATGGCCATAGAATCGCGAGCTGTGTGGCATGTAGCGCCATCTTGTTGAAACCACATGTCAACTAAGTTCAGTTCTTCCATTTTTGGCAACAAAAAGTTTGTTAGCATCGAACGATAGCGATCGCCATTCACCGTAACGTTGCGTCCAACAGCATCTTTGAAAAAATACGGTCCAATGATTCCACCAGCGTACAAACCACACCAAACAGTGCATTTTTCGGGATGCATGGGCAGTTCTTGAACGGCTTCTGGTTGCTCTTCACTCCAAATGCGGCAATTTTGCTTATTTACGTAGCCATTCAACCAGAAATGAGCCTCATCGCTGAACAAAATTTGTCGATAAAAAAGCGGATTTTCTGCCAACTTTTCTAGGGCCCATTCACTGAAAATTCGACGTTGTGGCAGATCGTTCGGCTTCAGTTGTTGCAGGAGCTGTATTTTATACGGTTTTACACCAAGATCTTTGCGTAAAATCTTCCATGTCGTCGAATAACACAAACCCAATTGCTGCGAACGGCGACGAATCGACATTTCACGGTCTTCAGCAACACTCTCAGAAACAGACGCAATATTCTCTTCTGTACGCACTGTACGCATTCGTGTGGTTGGTTTAATGTCCAATAAAGTAAACTGAGTGCGAAACTTGGTCACAATCGCATTAATTGTTTGCTCACTTGGTCGATTATGTAGACCATAAATCGGACGTAAATCGCGAAACACTTTTCGAACCGAACACTGATTTTTGTAATAAAATTCAATTATTTGCAAGCGTTGCTCGTTAGTAAGTCTATTCATTATGAAATGTCAAAGCATACTGAGCATCTTTCTCTTTGACACCTTGTCTGAAATCCCGCGTGATCTGTCAAATACTAATGCATGAAAATCCTAACCTCAAAAAAATCACCCTTTACTAGTGCAGACCCGTTGCCTTCCGTACAGACTACCGGTACGCCATTATCGCGCCTCGACTCTGAGCTGAGTGAAATTCTAAACTCTCACTCGTACAAGAGCGAGAGAGAGAAGTGGATAGCGTACCAAATGGTTTTACAGCGTTATCTTCACATGGTCGAGTACGATAATGCCGTACCGAATATTTCATCAAAACGAAAAGTAGCAATACTCGATAGCCACGAGAATAAATCCGACGACGTTTTAATGAACAAAGTTAAATCTCGACTGTATGACACACTTATTATCGATAGCGTACCAAAAAAATTTTAATCTAAAGCCATATCGTTGCTTCGCAATTTGCATCGCAGCGCCGTTGGTAAAAAAATGACATGGGATCGTAACGGCGTTGTTTCCATAGACGGCAGAAGAATTTCAAATTCCAATATCGTTGATCTTGTTAACGATGCTATGCGAGCTAGAAAACGCGAGAAACCCATCGGACGATCTCAGTTTGCCAAACTCCTGCGAGCGATACAGATTTCACGTGAATTTATCGGTAATCCCGAGTTACTACACGAGCCTACATCTGCATCATCCTCGACACCACAGCGGCGTCTTATTTTACCGCGCGAAAACGATAGTAGCAGCAGCAACAGCAGCAACGGTAGCAACAACAACGACGACGAGGCCGAGACCGCACACTCAAATAGAGATTCAATGCTCACGGCTGAAAACGACATCATCGAGGGGGAGTAGGCGAATGAAGAAGAGGACGAACAATTGCAAAACTTCGCACAAGCAGAATATCGACCCCCGACACAGTTAGAAAAGAAAAAGAAAAAGAATCCATTTAACTGGTCATCGCTAAAATTATGAAAATTCTTCAAATAATCTATTATGACACCGCTCATCC
Source organism: Cylloceria caligata (assembly GCA_963942595.1). NCBI lineage: Eukaryota > Metazoa > Arthropoda > Insecta > Hymenoptera > Ichneumonidae > Cylloceria > Cylloceria caligata. The sequence continues at coordinate 31,179,988 of OZ012706.1, forward strand.
TGCTTCCTATTCTCGAGCAAAAAATTTGGCCCAGGTGGATCGGAGAGTAGCGCGAAAAAATGTTTTACCATGGCTCGAGACACAGGATTCATATAACATGCATCGCCTCGTACGACGACGATTTCCCCGTCGTACGTACAGCGTGAGTAATATAGACGATGTATGGGAGGCTGATTTAGCTGATCCTCGCTCGATAGCCACGTACAACGATGGGTACGCGTATCTGCTAGTTGTTATCGATGTGTTGAGCAAATACGCGTGGATCGAGGCTTTGCGTGACAAAACGAGCGCAAACGTGGCCCGTGGTCTCACACGCATACTCGCGCGCAGTAACAATCGTCGCCCGCAACAATTGTAAACTGATCGAGGCAAAGAATTTATCGGCGCACTGTTTCAGCAAATTCTCAAGAAAAAGAATATCGATTTTCGCGCTGCTCGTAACCCTGATATAAAAGCCTCGATTGCCGAACGCTTTAATCGAACAATAAAAGAGCGAATGTGGTGCTACTTTACATACACGCGAAATAAGCGTTACAACGATGTTTTACAAAATTTTTTATATGCTTATAATCACACTAGACACAGCGGAACGCGTATTCCTCCGAGCGAAGTAACCCTCGAAAATGCCTCTATAGCCCGAGACAATTTAGCACGGCGTTACGAGCGTAACGCGAAAAAAAATTAAAAAGCCTAAATACAGCGTCGGTGACTTGGTACGATACAGCTAAAGCAGCTTTCGTGAAAGGATATGAGCGTGGTTGGAGTTACGAATTATTCAAGATTCAACGAATATCGGTGAATCGAGAACCATTCGTGTATATTTTACACGATCTGAATAACGAGACTATCGACGGTATTTTCTACGACGCAGAATTATCACGAGTACGAGTGCCTCCGTCATCTGAGAAGACGAAAGAGAAGAAGAGGACAAAGAGGAAGAACGCTCGGAATCATCGTCCCTGATAAATATGAGCTCCAAGGATAGCTGCTTCTTTGTCGTACTACCGAGCAACAGAAGTATGCAGTATTTTCCGGATAATACGACGACGAAATTTATTACAAAACTACCGCGTCAGATACGCTTGCACGGAGAATGGTCTGTTTCTCTTATGGAAATTGCTTATCCGATGACTCTTTTACATGTTCGTACTGTAGGAAATCTCGTAACTTTTGAGGATGGTGATTATGATTTAACGTGTTTAAATCTTTTAACACGGAGACGCGCTGATAGAGACCAAGTAGCACCTGGTGTATATCATTCTATAGACGCTCTTTTGGAGAGTATACATCAGTTACCTCACGTGGCCGGTCATTTGCGCTTTAAATCGCTTCCGAGCGGGCAGGTCGAAGTGGCACGCGTATGCGACGATCTACGCTACCACGACTTTTACGTATCGCCCGCTATCGCAAGGCTACTAGGATTCTCGGAAGAGGCCTGTAGGTCAGTAATGGTAGAACCGCATTGCGAATACACAGGGTCGAGGCCTGCATCTCTCACCGATGCTATACCGGGCAGCATGTTTTTATACACAGATATCTGCGAGAGCTATATTACAGGCGATGTACAAACACCCCTCTTACGAGTTGTTCCCATTGATACTGATGACTGTCCGTAAGGTTCCATAAAAATTAAATCGTTTTCAACGCCACGATATACACCTCTCTTGCGCAATGAATTACACACTATCGAGATCGATATAAGAGACGAATTTGGGGATCCTGTACCATTCGAGCAGGGAACGTTGACTGTGACACTACATTTCAAAAGATCCCACAATTGATTACACCACTATGGATGATATTGACAGTGTGCAGCACGGATGGGGTCGTCGCGGGTACGGTGGCGTTAGCCATGTTTATATCGGAACACCTAATCAACGAGGACACGGTATCGGCAGCTTTCTCGGTGGCCTGTTTCGTCGAGTGTTACCACTTTTAAAGAAGGGCGCTAAAGCAGTTGGAAAAGAGGCGTTGCGCGCTGGTGTAAACGTAGCCGGTGATATCCTCGATAGAAATATAGCTGTGAAAGATGCTATTCGCGAGAAAGCTCGAGAATCAGGCAGTAATGTCAAACGCAAAGCCTTTGAAGAAATTGACACTCTCATGCGGGGTTCTGGTCATAAAAAGTGCAGAATTTCACGAACTCCTCATTCATCGAACGAACGTAAGCCACGACGTATCTCCCGTAAAAATAAAAGTGTAATAAAGAGAAAAGTAATAAAGAAGAAGACGAATAATAAGAACAATAAGAAAAAGAAGACTCATCAACGAACAGTTGCAGATATTTTTGGATAGCTGAAACAAGATGGCTTTTCTACATGCGTACTCGGGCGAGTGTCTTAAATCGGAACTTGAATTATTTTCACTCCCACCGACGCAAACTACTATCGAAGGCTCCAATTGGGTGTATTATAAGCCAATATCTTCGCCAGCAGATGATTCACCGATTGAATTTGTTATTCCTGGACAGGGTGATGAGTATATCGATCTCGCGCATACTATGCTTAGTCTGAGAGTGAAAATAACATCCTCTGCAACTACGGAAATTGCCGCGGGCACATCGTCGAAAGTAAGTGCCGCCCCTGTAAATAATCTCTTGCATTCTATGTTTAATCAGCTGGATGTATACATGAATCAAAAATTAGTTTCACCTCCAAATAATGCCTATGCTTATCGAGCGTACATAGAAACGCTTTTGAATTACGGCCCAGCAGCAAAAAATTCGCATCTCACGAGCGTTCTCCGGTACGTCGATACCCCTGGAAAAATGCATGATATAATATCGGAAAATACGGGTCTTGTGAAGAGAAAACCTCTGCAGACTTTGCTCTTTTTTCTATTGTCCTTATTTCAGAGGGTCCAGGGACTTGATTGTCTTCTGATGGACCAGCATTTCGAATATCTTCTGTAGCAATTTCAACTATTGCATCTGATTCCTGTTGTTGCTTACTGTGTTGTTTAAGCAGTGCTTTTCGTGCTTTGAATTCTCGACCACGTTCTGCAGAAGTTTTTGGCGTTTCAATCAACCTATAATTTCATCAGTTTAATTTGAAAAATTTAGTAAATTATTATTAAAGTCATGAATGATTACAAAAATAATAAAATAAAAATTAATTTACCTAACTCCAATAATTTGTCTCGGTTTTTGTACATGATCTATAGTGGGATTTTCATCATCAACTTCTATTTGATTATTGTCATGTTCAATCACGATGTCACCAATTATTTGTAATGGTGAACCTCTACAATTAATAATTTTTTTATTATTTACGTACTAGTTAAATTTTATGTTATCCTATTTTAAAAATTTGCTGAAGTAAATTGTAGGAACGCGAGGGCGAAATACGGAAAAGTAACAAGGAGAAAGAGAGAGAGAAAGAGAGAGAGAGACAAGAAAAAGACAGAGAATCAAACGCGCCCCAATGTCGAGAGTAGAATGCCGCGTATTAGTAGAGGGAGAAAATAGACAGGGAAAATGGAACGCTGCATATGACGCTACGACGCCAGCAACTAGTATGAGATACGCACTCACCTTCGTGATTCATTATCAGTTGATTGGGTCTCACTAAGTTTAAAATCTTGCCTTGAATATGTTGTCTAAGGGGTGAGATGTAGGCAGTGACCTTCCATAGCATCTTAACAATATGTGTGCTTTGTTTGGTTTTAATCAGTGATGGCGTGTGGATTTTAATAAAAATTTTTTGAAGGGATAAAGGGGTAGTTTTCAGGGGTAAGATATATACCGTCGCCTTCCTTTGGTCTTCAACAATAATTGTGTAAGATTTGGTTGAAATCAATTGATTTGCATGAATATTTTTGAAGAATCTTTTTTTAGGGGGTCAAGAAGGTGGGGTTAGTGGTGAGCCATATCCACTGACCTTCCTTAGGCTCATAACAATATTTGTGCTTGGTTATGTTGTAATCGGAGAAAGCGTGTGGATTATATAACGAATTTTTTTTTTGAGGATGAAGGGGGTGGTTTTTAGGGGTGAGATATATCCAGTGACCATCCTCAGGCTCTTAGCAATATTTGTGCTTGGTTTGGTTGTAATCGGTGAAGGCGTGTGGATTTTATTGTGAATTTTTTAGGGGATGAAGGAGGTTGTTTTCGGGGATGAAATATATACAGTCGCCTTCTTTTGGTCTTTAACAATATTAGTTTGAAGTTTGGCTGAAATCCGTCACGCGTTGAGCTTCGTATAGGCGGACAGACGGACAGACAGAAAGACAAGGCAAACATTCATTTTTATATATGAGATATTTTTTTAGGGGATAAAGGAGGTGGTTTTCAGGGGTGAGATATATACAGTCGCTTTCCTTTGGTCTTCAACAATATTTGTGTAAGGTTTGGTTGAAATCAGTTGATTTGCATGAATATTTTTAGGGTATGTTTTTTAAGGGAGTGAAGAGGGTGGGTTTAAGGGGTGAGATGTACGCAGTGACCTTCCATAGCCTCTTAACAATATGTGTGCTTGGTTTGGTTTTATACGGTGATGGCGTGTGGATTTTATTGAAAATTTTTTTTAAGGGGATAAAGGGGGTAGTTTTCAGGGGTGAGATATATACCGTCACCTTCCTTTGGTCTACAACAATATTTGGTCTTGGTTTAGTGTCAATCGGTTAAAGCGTGCCGATTTTATTAAGAATTTTTTTTAGGTGATGAAGGGGATGGTTTTCAGGGGTGAGATATATACAGTGACCTTCTTTAGGCTCTTAACAATATTTGTGCTCGGTTTGGTTGTAGTCGGTGAAGGCGCGAGGATTTGAGTAAAAATTTTTTTAGGGGATGAAGGATGTGGTTTTCAGGGGTGAGATATATACAGTCGCTTTCCTTTGGTCTTCAACAATATTTGTGTAAGGTTTGGTTGAAATCAGTTGATTTGCATGAATATTTTTGAAGAATCTTTTTTTAGGGGGTCAAGAACGTGGGGTTAGGGGTGAGCCATATCCAGTGACCTTCCTTAGGCTCATAACAATATTTGTGCTTGGTTAGGTCGTAATCGGTAAAGGCGTGTGGATTTAATTAGGAATTTTTTTCAGAGGATGAAGGGGTTGGTTTTTAGGGGTGAGATATATCTAGTGACTTTCCTTAAGCTCTTAGCAATATTTGTGCTTGGTTTGGTTGTAATCGGTGAAGGCGTGTGGATTTTATCGTGAATTTTTTTAGGGGATGAAAGCGGTTGCTTTCAGGGGTGAGATATATGCAGTCGCCTTCTTTTGGTCTTTAACAATATTAGTATGAAGTTAGGCTGAAATCGGTTACGTGTGTAGCATTGTATAGGCGGACGGACGGACAGACAGACAGAAAGACAAGGCAAACATTCATTTTTATCAATAAGATTTTTTTTAGTGGTTGAAGGGGCTGGTTTTCAGGGGTGCGATAAATCCAATGACCTTCCTTAGGCTCTTAGCAATATTTGTGCTTCGTTCGGTTATAATCGGTGAAGGCGTGTGAATTTTAATAAGAATTTTTTTTAGGAGATAAAGGGGGTGGTTTTCAGGGGTGAGTCATATACAGTCGCCTTCCTTTGGTTTTCAACAATAGTAGTATAAAGTTTGTCTGAAATCGGTCAACGCGTGTAGCTTTGTATATCCGGATAGACAGATAGACAGACAGACAAGACAAACATTCATTTTAATATATAAGATTTTTTTAGGGTCTGAAGGGGGTGGTTTTCAGGGGTGAGATATATACAGTCGCCTTCCTTTGGTATCCAACAATATTTGTGCTTGGTTTAGTTGCAATCGGTGAAGGCGTGCCGATTTTATTAAAAATTTTTTTTAGGTGATAAAAGGGGTGAATTTCAGGGGTGAGAGATATTCAGTGACCTTCTTTAGGCTTTTAACAATATTTGTGCTTGGTTTGGTTGTAATAGGTGAAGGCGTGTAAATTTTATTGAGAATTTTTTTAGGGGATGAAAAGGGTGGTTTTTAGGGGTGAGATATATCCAGTGACCTTCCTTAGGCTCTTAACAAAATTTGTGCTTGGTTTGGTTGTAATCAGTAAAGGCGTATGGATTTTATTGTGAATTTTTTAGGGGATGAAGGAGGTTGTTTTCGGAGGTGAGATATATACAGTCGCCTTCTTTTGGTCTTTAACAATATTGGTATGAAGTTTGGCCGAAATCCGTCACGAGTTTAGCTTCGTATAGGCGGACAGACGGACAGACAGAAAGACAAGGCAAACATTCATTTTTATATATGAGATTTTTTTTTAAGGGATGAAGGAGGTGGTTTTCAGAGGTGAGACATATACAGTCGCCTTCTTTTGGTCTTCAACAATATTTGTGTAAGGTTCCGTTGAAATCAGTTGATTTGCTAGAATATTTTTGAAGTATGTTTTTTTAGGGAATGAAGAGGGTGGGTTTAAGGGGTGAGATGTACGCAGTGACCTTCCATAGCCTCTTAACAATATGTGTGCTTGGTTTGGTTTTATACGGTGATGGCGTGTGGATTTTATAAAATTTTTTTTTTAAGGAATAAAGGGGGTGGTTTTCAGGGGTGAGACATATACCGTCGCCTTCCTTTGGTCTTCAACAATATTTGGTCTTGGTTTGGTTGCAATCGGTGAAGGCGTGCCGATTTTATTAAGAATTTTTTTCATGTGATGGAGGGGGTGGTTTTCAGGGGTGAGATATATACAGTGACCTTCTTTAGGCTCTTAACAATATTTGTGCTCGGTTTGGTTGTAGTCGGTGAAGGCGCGGGGATTTCAGTAAGAATGTTTTTTACGGTCTAAAGGGGGTGGTTTTCAGGGGTGAGATATATACGGTCGCCTTCCTTTGGTATTCAACAATATTTGTGCTTGGTTTAGTTGCAATCGGCGAAGGCGTGCCGATTTTATTAAAAATTTTTTTTATGTGATGAAGGGGGTGGTTTTCAGGGGTGAGATATATACAGTGACCTTCTTTAGGCTCTTAACAATATTTGTGCTCGGTTTGGTTGTAGTCGGTGAAGGCGCGGGGCTTTCAGTGAGAATGTTTTTTAGGGTCTAAAGGGGGTGGTTTTCAGGGGTGAGATATATACAGTCGCCTTCCTTTGGTATTCAACAATATTTGTGCTTAGTTTAGTTGCAATCGGTGAAAGCGTGCCGATTTTATTAAAAATTTTTTTTAGGTGATGAAGGGGGTGAATTTCAGGGGTGAGAGATATTCAGTGACCTTCTTTAGGCTTTTAACAATATTTGTGCTTGGTTTGGTTGTAATAGGTGAAGGCGTGTAAATTTTATTGAAAATGTTTTGAGAGGATGAAAAGGGTGGTTTTCAGGGGTGAGATATATACAGTGACCTTCTTTAGGCTCTTAACAATATTGGTTCTCGGTTTGGTTGTAGTCGGTGGAGGCGCGGGGATTTCAGTAAGAATGTTTTTTAGGGTCTAAAGGGGGTCGTTTTCAGGGGTGAGATATATACAGTCGCCTTCCTTTGGTATTCAACAATATTTGTGCTTGGTTTAGTTGATATCGGTGAAGGCGTGCCGATTTTATTAAAAATTTTTTTTAGGTGATGAAGGGGGTGAATTTCAGGGGTGAGAGATATTCAGTGACCTTCTTTAGGCATTTAACAATATTTGTGCTTGGTTTGGTTGTAATAGGTGAAGGCGTGTAAATTTTATTGAGAATTTTTTTAAGGGATGAAAAGGGTGGTTTTTAGGGGTGAGATATATCCAGTGACCTTCCTTAGGCTCTTAACTATATTTGTGCTTGGTTTGGTTGTAATCAGTAAAGGCGTATGGATTTTTATGTGAATTTTTTAGGGGATGAAGGAGGTTGTTTTCGGAGGTGAGATATATACAGTCGCCTTCTTTTGGTCTTTAACAATATTGGTATGAAGTTTGGCCGAAATCCGTCACGCGTTTAGCTTCGTATAGGCGGACAGACGGACAGACAGAAGGACAAGGCAAACATTCATTTTTATATATGAGATTTTTTTTTAAGGGATGAAGGAGGTGGTTTTCAGAGATGAGACATATACAGTCGCCTTCCTTTGGTCTTCAACAATATTTGTGTAAGGTTTTGTTGAAATCAGTTGATTTGCATGAATATTTTTAGGGTATGTTTTTTAAGGGAGTGAAGAGGGTGGGTTTGAGGGGTGAGATGTACGCAGTGACCTTCCATAGCCTCTTAACAATATGTGTGCTTGGTTTGGTTTTATACGGTGATGGCGTGTGGAGTTTATAAAAAATTTTTTTTAGGGAATAAAGGGGGTGGTTTTCAGGGGTGAGATATATACCGTCGCCTTCCTTTGGTCTTCAACAATATTTGGTCTTGGTTTGGTTTCCATCGGTGAAGGCGTGCCGATTTTATTAAGAATTTTTTTCATGTGATGAAGGGGGTGGTTTTCAGGGGTGAGATATATACAGTGACCTTCTTTAGGCTCTTAACAATATTTGTGCTCGGTTTGGTTGTAGTCGGTGAAGGCGCGGGGATTTCAGTAAGAATGTTTTTTAGGGTCTAAAGGGGGTGGTTTTCAGGGGTGAGATATATACAGTCGCCTTCCTTTGGTATTCAACAATATTTGTGCTTGGTTTAGTTGCAATCGGTAAAGGCGTGCCGATTTTATTAAAAATTTTTTTTAGGTGATGAAGGGGGTGAATTTCAGTGGTGAGAGATCCTCAGTGACCTTCTTTAGGCTTTTAACAATATTTGTGCTTGGTTTGGTTCTAATAGGTGAAGGCGTGTAAATTTTATTAAGAATTGTTTGAGGGGATGAAAAGGGTGGTTTTTAGGGGTGAGATATATCCAGTGACCTTCCTTAGGCTCTTAACTATATTTGTGCTTGGTTTGGTTGTAATCAGTAAAGGCGTATGGATTTTATTGTGAATTTTTTAGGGGATGAAGGAGGTTGTTTTCGGAGGTGAGATATATACAGTCGCCTTCTTTTGGTCTTTAACAATATTGGTATGAAGTTTGGCCGAAATCCGTCACGCGTTTAGCTTCGTATAGGCGGACAGACGGACAGACAGAAGGACAAGGCAAACATTCATTTTTATATATGAGATTTTTTTTTAAGGGATGAAGGAGGTGGTTTTCAGAGGTGAGACATATACAGTCGCCTTCCTTTGGTCTTCAACAATATTTGTGTAAGGTTTGGTTGAAATCAGTTGATTTGCATGAATATTTTTAAAGTATGTTTTTTAAGGGAGTGAAGAGGGTGGATTTAAGGGGTGAGATGTACGCAGTGACCTTCCATAGCCTCTTAACAATATGTGTGCTTGGTTTGGTTTTATACGGTGATGGCGTGTGGATTTTTTGAAAAATTTTTTTTAGGGAATAAAGGGGGTGGTTTTCAGGGGTGAGATATATACCGTCGCCTTCCTTTGGTCTTCAACAATATTTGGTCTTGGTTTGGTTTCAATCGGTGAAGGCGTGCCGATTTTATTAAGAATTTTTTTTATGTGATGAAGGGGGTGATTTTCAGGGGTGAGATATATACAGTGACCTTCTTTAGGCTCTTAACAATATTTGTGCTCGGTTTGGTTGTAGTCGGTGAAGGCGCGGGGATTTCAGTAAGAATGTTTTTTAGGGTCTAAAGGGGGTGGTTTTCAGGGGTGAGATATATACAGTCGCCTTCCTTTGGTCTTCAACAATATTTGGTCTTGGTTTGGTTGCAATCGGTGGAGGCGTGCCGATTTTATTAAGAATTTTTTTTATGTGATGAAGGGGGTGGTTTTCAGGGGTGAGATATATACAGTGACCTTCTTTAGGCTCTTAACAATATTTGTGCTCGGTTTGGTTGTAGTCGGTGAAGGCGCGGGGATTTCAGTAAGAATTTTTTTTAGGGGATGAAGAAGGTGGTTTTGAGGGGTGAGATATACCCAGTGACAATCTTTAGGCACTTCACATATGAGTGCTTGGTTTGGTTGTAATCGGAGAAGGCGTGTGGATTTTATTAAGAATTTTTTTTTTGAGGATAAAGGGGGTGGTTTTTAGGGGTGAGATATATCCAGTGACCTTCCTTAGGCTCTTAGCAATATTTGTGCTTGGTTTGGTTGTAATCGGTGAAGGCGTGTGGATTTTATTGTAAATTCTTTAGGGGATGAAGGAGGTTGTTTTCGGGGATGAAATATATACAGTCGCCTTCTTTTGGTCGTTAACAATATTAGTATGAAGTTTGGCTGAAATCCGTCACGCGTTTAGCTTCGTATAGGCGGACAGACGGACAGACAGAAAGACAGGGCAAACATTCATTTTTATATATGAGATTTTTTTTTAGGGGATGAAGGAGGTGGTTTTCAGAGGTGAGATATATACAGTCGCCTTCCTTTGGTCTTTAACAATATTTGTGTAAGGTTTGGTTGAAATCAGTTGATTTGCATGAATATTTTTGAAGAATCGTTTCTTAGGGGGTCAAGAAGGTGTGGTTAGGGGTGAGCCATATCCAGTGACCTTCCTTAGGCTCATAACAATATTTGTGCTTGGTTAGGTCGTAATCGGTGAAGACGTGTGGATTTTATTAGGAATTTTTTTTAGAAGATGAAGGGCGTGGTTTTTAGGGGTGCGATAAATCCAATGACCTTCCTTAGGCTCTTAGCAATATTTGTGCTTCGTTCGGTTATAATCGGTGAAGGCGTGTGAATTTTAATAAGAATTTTTTTTAGGAGATAAAGGGGGTGGTTTTTAGGGCTGAGTCATATACAGACGCCTTCCTTTGGTTTTCAACAATAGTAGTATAAAGTTTGTCTGAAATCGGTCAACGCGTGTAGCTTTGTATAGCCGGACAGACAGATAGGCAGACAGACAAGACAAACATTCATTTTCATATATAAGATTTTTTTAGGGGATGAAGGAGGTGGTTTTCAGGGGTGAGATATATACAGTTGCCTTCCTTTGGTCTTTAACGATATTTGTGTAAGGTTTGGTTGAAATCAGTTGATTCGCACGAATATTTTTGAGGAATCTTTTTTTAGAGGATATAGGGGGTGGTTTTTAGGGGTGAGATTTATCCAGTGACCTTCCTTAGGCTCTTAGCAATATTTGTGCTTGGTTTGGTTGTAATCGGTAAAGGCGTATGGATTTTATTGTGAATTTTTTAGGGGATGAAGGAGGTTTTTTTCGGGGGTGAGATATATACAGTCGCCTTTTTTTGGTCTTTAACAATATTAGTATGAAGTTTGGCCGAAATCCGTCACGCGTGTAGCTTTGTATAGGCGAACGGACAGACAGACAGAAAGACAAGGCAAACATTCATTTTTATCAATAAGATTTTTTTTTAATGGTTGAAGGGGCTGGTTTTCAGGGGTGTGGATTTTATTGTAAATTTTTTAGGGGATGAAGGGGGTGGTTTCCAGAGGTGAGATATATACAGTGGCCTTCCTTTGGTCTTTAACAATATTTGTATAAGGGTTGGTTGAAAATCACTTGATTTAAGTGAATATTTTTTAAGAATCTTTTTTTAGGGGGTGAAGAGGATGAGGTTAGGGGTGAGCTATATCCAGTGACCTTCATTAGGGTCATAACAAAATTTGTGCTTGGTTATGTTGTAATAGGTGAAAGCGTGTAGTTTTTATTAAGAATTTTTATGAGGGGATGAAGGGGTGGATTAAAGAAGTGAGATATATCCACTGACCTTCCTTAGGCTTTTAATAATATTTGTGCTCGGTTTGGTTGTAGTTAGTGAAGGCGCGGGGATTTCAGTGAGAATTTTTTTTAGGGGATGAAGGCGGTTGTTTTTAGGGGTGAGATGTACCCAGTGACAATCCTTAGGCTCTTAACATATGTGTGCTTGGTTTGGTTGTAATCGGAGGAGGCGTGTGGATTTTATTAAGAGTTTTTTTTTATAGGATGAAGGGGGTGGTTTCAGAAGTGAGATATATCCAGATTTGTGCTTGGTTTGGTTGTAATCGGTGAAGCTGTCTGAATTTTATTGAGAATTTTTTTTGGGATGAAGGAGGTGGTTTTCAGGGGTGAGATATATACAGTCGCCTTCTCTCGGTCTTTAACAATATTTGTGTAAGGTTTGGTTGAAATCAGTTGATTCGCAGAAATATTTTTGAAGAATCTTTTTTTAAGGGGCGAAGGGGGTGGTTTTCAGGGGTGAGATATATACAGTGGCCTTCCTTTAGTCTTCAACAACATTTGTGTAAGGTTTGGTTGAAATCAGTTGATTTGCATATATATTTTTGAAGAATGTTTTTTTAAGGAGTGAAGAGGGTGGGTTTAGGGGTGAGATGTACCGAGTGACCTTCCATAGCCTCTTAAAAATATGTGTGCTTGGTTTGGTTTTAATCGGTGATGGCGTGTGGATTCTATTAAGAATTTTATTTGGGGGATAAAGGGGTTGGTTTTCAGGGGTGAGATATATACAGTCGCCTTCCTTTGGTCTACAACAATTCATGGTCTTGGTTTGGTTGCAATCGATGAAGGCGTGCCGATTTTATTAAGAATTTTTTTTTCAGGTGATGAAGGGGGTGGTTTTCAGGGGTGAGATATATACCGTCGCCTTCCTTTGGTCTTCAACAATATTTGGTCTTGGTTTGGTTTCCATCGGTGAAGGCGTGCCGATTTTATTAAGAATTTTTTTCATGTGATGAAGGGGGTGGTTTTCAGGGGTGAGATATATACAGTGACCTTCTTTAGGCTCTTAACAATATTTGTGCTCGGTTTGGTTGTAGTCGGTGAAGGCGCGGGGATTTCAGTAAGAATGTTTTTTAGGGTCTAAAGGGGGTGGTTTTCAGGGGTGAGATATATACAGTCGCCTTCCTTTGGTATTCAACAATATTTGTGCTTGGTTTAGTTGCAATCGGTAAAGGCGTGCCGATTTTATTAAAAATTTTTTTTAGGTGATGAAGGGGGTGAATTTCAGTGGTGAGAGATCCTCAGTGACCTTCTTTAGGCTTTTAACAATATTTGTGCTTGGTTTGGTTGTAATAGGTGAAGGCGTGTAAATTTTATTAAGAATTGTTTGAGGGGATGAAAAGGGTGGTTTTTAGGGGTGAGATATATCCAGTGACCTTCCTTAGGCTCTTAACTATATTTGTGCTTGGTTTGGTTGTAATCAGTAAAGGCGTATGGATTTTATTGTGAATTTTTTAGGGGATGAAGGAGGTTGTTTTCGGAGGTGAGATATATACAGTCGCCTTCTTTTGGTCTTTAACAATATTGGTATGAAGTTTGGCCGAAATCCGTCACGCGTTTAGCTTCGTATAGGCGGACAGACGGACAGACAGAAGGACAAGGCAAACATTCATTTTTATATATGAGATTTTTTTTTAAGGGATGAAGGAGGTGGTTTTCAGAGGTGAGACATATACAGTCGCCTTCCTTTGGTCTTCAACAATATTTGTGTAAGGTTTGGTTGAAATCAGTTGATTTGCATGAATATTTTTAAAGTATGTTTTTTAAGGGAGTGAAGAGGGTGGATTTAAGGGGTGAGATGTACGCAGTGACCTTCCATAGCCTCTTAACAATATGTGTGCTTGGTTTGGTTTTATACGGTGATGGCGTGTGGATTTTTTGAAAAATTTTTTTTAGGGAATAAAGGGGGTGGTTTTCAGGGGTGAGATATATACCGTCGCCTTCCTTTGGTCTTCAACAATATTTGGTCTTGGTTTGGTTTCAATCGGTGAAGGCGTGCCGATTTTATTAAGAATTTTTTTTATGTGATGAAGGGGGTGATTTTCAGGGGTGAGATATATACAGTGACCTTCTTTAGGCTCTTAACAATATTTGTGCTCGGTTTGGTTGTAGTCGGTGAAGGCGCGGGGATTTCAGTAAGAATGTTTTTTAGGGTCTAAAGGGGGTGGTTTTCAGGGGTGAGATATATACAGTCGCCTTCCTTTGGTCTTCAACAATATTTGGTCTTGGTTTGGTTGCAATCGGTGGAGGCGTGCCGATTTTATTAAGAATTTTTTTTATGTGATGAAGGGGGTGGTTTTCAGGGGTGAGATATATACAGTGACCTTCTTTAGGCTCTTAACAATATTTGTGCTCGGTTTGGTTGTAGTCGGTGAAGGCGCGGGGATTTCAGTAAGAATTTTTTTTAGGGGATGAAGAAGGTGGTTTTGAGGGGTGAGATATACCCAGTGACAATCTTTAGGCACTTCACATATGAGTGCTTGGTTTGGTTGTAATCGGAGAAGGCGTGTGGATTTTATTAAGAATTTTTTTTTTGAGGATAAAGGGGGTGGTTTTTAGGGGTGAGATATATCCAGTGACCTTCCTTAGGCTCTTAGCAATATTTGTGCTTGGTTTGGTTGTAATCGGTGAAGGCGTGTGGATTTTATTGTAAATTCTTTAGGGGATGAAGGAGGTTGTTTTCGGGGATGAAATATATACAGTCGCCTTCTTTTGGTCGTTAACAATATTAGTATGAAGTTTGGCTGAAATCCGTCACGCGTTTAGCTTCGTATAGGCGGACAGACGGACAGACAGAAAGACAGGGCAAACATTCATTTTTATATATGAGATTTTTTTTTAGGGGATGAAGGAGGTGGTTTTCAGAGGTGAGATATATACAGTCGCCTTCCTTTGGTCTTTAACAATATTTGTGTAAGGTTTGGTTGAAATCAGTTGATTTGCATGAATATTTTTGAAGAATCGTTTCTTAGGGGGTCAAGAAGGTGTGGTTAGGGGTGAGCCATATCCAGTGACCTTCCTTAGGCTCATAACAATATTTGTGCTTGGTTAGGTCGTAATCGGTGAAGACGTGTGGATTTTATTAGGAATTTTTTTTAGAAGATGAAGGGCGTGGTTTTTAGGGGTGAGATATATCCAGTGGCTTTCCTTAAGCTCTTAGCAATGTTTGTGCTTGGTTTGGTTGTAATCGGTAAAGGCGTGTGGATTTTATCGTGAATTTTTTTAGGGGATGAAAGCGGTAGTTTCCAGGGGTGAGATATATACAGTCGCCTTCTTTTGGTCTTTAACAATATTGGTATGAAGTTAGGCTAAAATCGGTTACGCGTGTAGCTTTGTATAGGCGGACGGACAAACAAACAGAAAGACAAGGCAAACATTCATTTTTATCAATAAGCTTTTTTTTTAGTGGTTGAATGGGCTGGTTTTCAGGGGTGCGATAAATCCAATGACCTTCCTTAGGCTCTTAGCAATATTTGTGCTTCGTTCGGTTATAATCGGTGAAGGCGTGTGAATTTTAATAAGAATTTTTTTTAGGAGATAAAGGGGGTGGTTTTTAGGGCTGAGTCATATACAGACGCCTTCCTTTGGTTTTCAACAATAGTAGTATAAAGTTTGTCTGAAATCGGTCAACGCGTGTAGCTTTGTATAGCCGGACAGACAGATAGGCAGACAGACAAGACAAACATTCATTTTCATATATAAGATTTTTTTAGGGGATGAAGGAGGTGGTTTTCAGGGGTGAGATATATACAGTTGCCTTCCTTTGGTCTTTAACGATATTTGTGTAAGGTTTGGTTGAAATCAGTTGATTCGCACGAATATTTTTGAGGAATCTTTTTTTAGAGGATATAGGGGGTGGTTTTTAGGGGTGAGATTTATCCAGTGACCTTCCTTAGGCTCTTAGCAATATTTGTGCTTGGTTTGGTTGTAATCGGTAAAGGCGTATGGATTTTATTGTGAATTTTTTAGGGGATGAAGGAGGTTTTTTTCGGGGGTGAGATATATACAGTCGCCTTTTTTTGGTCTTTAACAATATTAGTATGAAGTTTGGCCGAAATCCGTCACGCGTGTAGCTTTGTATAGGCGAACGGACAGACAGACAGAAAGACAAGGCAAACATTCATTTTTATCAATAAGATTTTTTTTTAATGGTTGAAGGGGCTGGTTTTCAGGGGTGTGGATTTTATTGTAAATTTTTTAGGGGATGAAGGGGGTGGTTTCCAGAGGTGAGATATATACAGTGGCCTTCCTTTGGTCTTTAACAATATTTGTATAAGGGTTGGTTGAAAATCACTTGATTTAAGTGAATATTTTTTAAGAATCTTTTTTTAGGGGGTGAAGAGGATGAGGTTAGGGGTGAGCTATATCCAGTGACCTTCATTAGGGTCATAACAAAATTTGTGCTTGGTTATGTTGTAATAGGTGAAAGCGTGTAGTTTTTATTAAGAATTTTTATGAGGGGATGAAGGGGTGGATTAAAGAAGTGAGATATATCCACTGACCTTCCTTAGGCTTTTAATAATATTTGTGCTCGGTTTGGTTGTAGTTAGTGAAGGCGCGGGGATTTCAGTGAGAATTTTTTTTAGGGGATGAAGGCGGTTGTTTTTAGGGGTGAGATGTACCCAGTGACAATCCTTAGGCTCTTAACATATGTGTGCTTGGTTTGGTTGTAATCGGAGGAGGCGTGTGGATTTTATTAAGAGTTTTTTTTTATAGGATGAAGGGGGTGGTTTCAGAAGTGAGATATATCCAGATTTGTGCTTGGTTTGGTTGTAATCGGTGAAGCTGTCTGAATTTTATTGAGAATTTTTTTTGGGATGAAGGAGGTGGTTTTCAGGGGTGAGATATATACAGTCGCCTTCTCTCGGTCTTTAACAATATTTGTGTAAGGTTTGGTTGAAATCAGTTGATTCGCAGAAATATTTTTGAAGAATCTTTTTTTAAGGGGCGAAGGGGGTGGTTTTCAGGGGTGAGATATATACAGTGGCCTTCCTTTAGTCTTCAACAACATTTGTGTAAGGTTTGGTTGAAATCAGTTGATTTGCATATATATTTTTGAAGAATGTTTTTTTAAGGAGTGAAGAGGGTGGGTTTAGGGGTGAGATGTACCGAGTGACCTTCCATAGCCTCTTAAAAATATGTGTGCTTGGTTTGGTTTTAATCGGTGATGGCGTGTGGATTCTATTAAGAATTTTATTTGGGGGATAAAGGGGTTGGTTTTCAGGGGTGAGATATATACAGTCGCCTTCCTTTGGTCTACAACAATTCATGGTCTTGGTTTGGTTGCAATCGATGAAGGCGTGCCGATTTTATTAAGAATTTTTTTTTCAGGTGATGAAGGGGGTGGTTTTCAGGGGTGAGATATATACCGTCGCCTTCCTTTGGTCTTCAACAATATTTGGTCTTGGTTTGGTTTCCATCGGTGAAGGCGTGCCGATTTTATTAAGAATTTTTTTCATGTGATGAAGGGGGTGGTTTTCAGGGGTGAGATATATACAGTGACCTTCTTTAGGCTCTTAACAATATTTGTGCTCGGTTTGGTTGTAGTCGGTGAAGGCGCGGGGATTTCAGTAAGAATGTTTTTTAGGGTCTAAAGGGGGTGGTTTTCAGGGGTGAGATATATACAGTCGCCTTCCTTTGGTATTCAACAATATTTGTGCTTGGTTTAGTTGCAATCGGTAAAGGCGTGCCGATTTTATTAAAAATTTTTTTTAGGTGATGAAGGGGGTGAATTTCAGTGGTGAGAGATCCTCAGTGACCTTCTTTAGGCTTTTAACAATATTTGTGCTTGGTTTGGTTGTAATAGGTGAAGGCGTGTAAATTTTATTAAGAATTGTTTGAGGGGATGAAAAGGGTGGTTTTTAGGGGTGAGATATATCCAGTGACCTTCCTTAGGCTCTTAACTATATTTGTGCTTGGTTTGGTTGTAATCAGTAAAGGCGTATGGATTTTATTGTGAATTTTTTAGGGGATGAAGGAGGTTGTTTTCGGAGGTGAGATATATACAGTCGCCTTCTTTTGGTCTTTAACAATATTGGTATGATGTTTGGCCGAAATCCGTCACGCGTTTAGCTTCGTATAGGCGGACAGACGGACAGACAGAAGGACAAGGCAAACATTCATTTTTATATATGAGATTTTTTTTTAAGGGATGAAGGAGGTGGTTTTCAGAGGTGAGACATATACAGTCGCCTTCCTTTGGTCTTCAACAATATTTGTGTAAGGTTTGGTTGAAATCAGTTGATTTGCATGAATATTTTTAAAGTATGTTTTTTAAGGGAGTGAAGAGGGTGGATTTAAGGGGTGAGATGTACGCAGTGACCTTCCATAGCCTCTTAACAATATGTGTGCTTGGTTTGGTTTTATACGGTGATGGCGTGTGGATTTTTTGAAAAATTTTTTTTAGGGAATAAAGGGGGTGGTTTTCAGGGGTGAGATATATACCGTCGCCTTCCTTTGGTCTTCAACAATATTTGGTCTTGGTTTGGTTTCAATCGGTGAAGGCGTGCCGATTTTATTAAGAATTTTTTTTATGTGATGAAGGGGGTGATTTTCAGGGGTGAGATATATACAGTGACCTTCTTTAGGCTCTTAACAATATTTGTGCTCGGTTTGGTTGTAGTCGGTGAAGGCGCGGGGATTTCAGTAAGAATGTTTTTTAGGGTCTAAAGGGGGTGGTTTTCAGGGGTGAGATATATACAGTCGCCTTCCTTTGGTCTTCAACAATATTTGGTCTTGGTTTGGTTGCAATCGGTGGAGGCGTGCCGATTTTATTAAGAATTTTTTTTATGTGATGAAGGGGGTGGTTTTCAGGGGTGAGATATATACAGTGACCTTCTTTAGGCTCTTAACAATATTTGTGCTCGGTTTGGTTGTAGTCGGTGAAGGCGCGGGGATTTCAGTAAGAATTTTTTTTAGGGGATGAAGAAGGTGGTTTTGAGGGGTGAGATATACCCAGTGACAATCTTTAGGCACTTCACATATGAGTGCTTGGTTTGGTTGTAATCGGAAAAGGCGTGTGGATTTTATTAAGAATTTTTTTTTTGAGGATAAAGGGGGTGGTTTTTAGGGGTGAGATATATCCAGTGACCTTCCTTAGGCTCTTAGCAATATTTGTGCTTGGTTTGGTTGTAATCGGTGAAGGCGTGTGGATTTTATTGTAAATTCTTTAGGGGATGAAGGAGGTTGTTTTCGGGGATGAAATATATACAGTCGCCTTCTTTTGGTCGTTAACAATATTAGTATGAAGTTTGGCTGAAATCCGTCACGCGTTTAGCTTCGTATAGGCGGACAGACGGACAGACAGAAAGACAGGGCAAACATTCATTTTTATATATGAGATTTTTTTTTAGGGGATGAAGGAGGTGGTTTTCAGAGGTGAGATATATACAGTCGCCTTCCTTTGGTCTTTAACAATATTTGTGTAAGGTTTGGTTGAAATCAGTTGATTTGCATGAATATTTTTGAAGAATCGTTTCTTAGGGGGTCAAGAAGGTGTGGTTAGGGGTGAGCCATATCCAGTGACCTTCCTTAGGCTCATAACAATATTTGTGCTTGGTTAGGTCGTAATCGGTGAAGACGTGTGGATTTTATTAGGAATTTTTTTTAGAAGATGAAGGGCGTGGTTTTTAGGGGTGAGATATATCCAGTGGCTTTCCTTAAGCTCTTAGCAATGTTTGTGCTTGGTTTGGTTGTAATCGGTAAAGGCGTGTGGATTTTATCGTGAATTTTTTTAGGGGATGAAAGCGGTAGTTTCCAGGGGTGAGATATATACAGTCGCCTTCTTTTGGTCTTTAACAATATTGGTATGAAGTTAGGCTAAAATCGGTTACGCGTGTAGCTTTGTATAGGCGGACGGACAAACAAACAGAAAGACAAGGCAAACATTCATTTTTATCAATAAGCTTTTTTTTTAGTGGTTGAATGGGCTGGTTTTCAGGGGTGCGATAAATCCAATGACCTTCCTTAGGCTCTTAGCAATATTTGTGCTTCGTTCGGTTATAATCGG
Organism: Cylloceria caligata; assembly: GCA_963942595.1. Classification (NCBI taxonomy): domain Eukaryota; kingdom Metazoa; phylum Arthropoda; class Insecta; order Hymenoptera; family Ichneumonidae; genus Cylloceria; species Cylloceria caligata. The sequence goes on from OZ012706.1 coordinate 31,199,568, forward strand.
TGAAGGCGTGTGAATTTTAATAAGAATTTTTTTTAGGAGATAAAGGGGGTGGTTTTTAGGGCTGAGTCATATACAGACGCCTTCCTTTGGTTTTCAACAATAGCAGTATAAAGTTTGTCTGAAATCGGTCAACGCGTGTAGCTTTGTATAGCCGGACAGACAGATAGGCAGACAGACAAGACAAACATTCATTTTCATATATAAGATTTTTTTAGGGGATGAAGGAGGTGGTTTTCAGGGGTGAGATATATACAGTTGCCTTCCTTTGGTCTTTAACGATATTTGTGTAAGGTTTGGTTGAAATCAGTTGATTCGCACGAATATTTTTGAGGAATCTTTTTTTAGAGGATATAGGGGGTGGTTTTTAGGGGTGAGATTTATCCAGTGACCTTCCTTAGGCTCTTAGCAATATTTGTGCTTGGTTTGGTTGTAATCGGTAAAGGCGTATGGATTTTATTGTGAATTTTTTAGGGGATGAAGGAGGTTTTTTTCGGGGGTGAGATATATACAGTCGCCTTTTTTTGGTCTTTAACAATATTAGTATGAAGTTTGGCCGAAATCCGTCACGCGTGTAGCTTTGTATAGGCGAACGGACAGACAGACAGAAAGACAAGGCAAACATTCATTTTTATCAATAAGATTTTTTTTTAATGGTTGAAGGGGCTGGTTTTCAGGGGTGTGGATTTTATTGTAAATTTTTTAGGGGATGAAGGGGGTGGTTTCCAGAGGTGAGATATATACAGTGGCCTTCCTTTGGTCTTTAACAATATTTGTATAAGGGTTGGTTGAAAATCACTTGATTTAAGTGAATATTTTTTAAGAATCTTTTTTTAGGGGGTGAAGAGGATGAGGTTAGGGGTGAGCTATATCCAGTGACCTTCATTAGGGTCATAACAAAATTTGTGCTTGGTTATGTTGTAATAGGTGAAAGCGTGTAGTTTTTATTAAGAATTTTTATGAGGGGATGAAGGGGTGGATTAAAGAAGTGAGATATATCCACTGACCTTCCTTAGGCTTTTAATAATATTTGTGCTCGGTTTGGTTGTAGTTAGTGAAGGCGCGGGGATTTCAGTGAGAATTTTTTTTAGGGGATGAAGGCGGTTGTTTTTAGGGGTGAGATGTACCCAGTGACAATCCTTAGGCTCTTAACATATGTGTGCTTGGTTTGGTTGTAATCGGAGGAGGCGTGTGGATTTTATTAAGAGTTTTTTTTTATAGGATGAAGGGGGTGGTTTCAGAAGTGAGATATATCCAGATTTGTGCTTGGTTTGGTTGTAATCGGTGAAGCTGTCTGAATTTTATTGAGAATTTTTTTTGGGATGAAGGAGGTGGTTTTCAGGGGTGAGATATATACAGTCGCCTTCTCTCGGTCTTTAACAATATTTGTGTAAGGTTTGGTTGAAATCAGTTGATTCGCAGAAATATTTTTGAAGAATCTTTTTTTAAGGGGCGAAGGGGGTGGTTTTCAGGGGTGAGATATATACAGTGGCCTTCCTTTAGTCTTCAACAACATTTGTGTAAGGTTTGGTTGAAATCAGTTGATTTGCATATATATTTTTGAAGAATGTTTTTTTAAGGAGTGAAGAGGGTGGGTTTAGGGGTGAGATGTACCGAGTGACCTTCCATAGCCTCTTAAAAATATGTGTGCTTGGTTTGGTTTTAATCGGTGATGGCGTGTGGATTCTATTAAGAATTTTATTTGGGGGATAAAGGGGTTGGTTTTCAGGGGTGAGATATATACAGTCGCCTTCCTTTGGTCTACAACAATTCATGGTCTTGGTTTGGTTGCAATCGATGAAGGCGTGCCGATTTTATTAAGAATTTTTTTTTCAGGTGATGAAGGGGGTGGTTTTCAGGGGTGAGATATATACCGTCGCCTTCCTTTGGTCTTCAACAATATTTGGTCTTGGTTTGGTTTCCATCGGTGAAGGCGTGCCGATTTTATTAAGAATTTTTTTCATGTGATGAAGGGGGTGGTTTTCAGGGGTGAGATATATACAGTGACCTTCTTTAGGCTCTTAACAATATTTGTGCTCGGTTTGGTTGTAGTCGGTGAAGGCGCGGGGATTTCAGTAAGAATGTTTTTTAGGGTCTAAAGGGGGTGGTTTTCAGGGGTGAGATATATACAGTCGCCTTCCTTTGGTATTCAACAATATTTGTGCTTGGTTTAGTTGCAATCGGTAAAGGCGTGCCGATTTTATTAAAAATTTTTTTTAGGTGATGAAGGGGGTGAATTTCAGTGGTGAGAGATCCTCAGTGACCTTCTTTAGGCTTTTAACAATATTTGTGCTTGGTTTGGTTGTAATAGGTGAAGGCGTGTAAATTTTATTAAGAATTGTTTGAGGGGATGAAAAGGGTGGTTTTTAGGGGTGAGATATATCCAGTGACCTTCCTTAGGCTCTTAACTATATTTGTGCTTGGTTTGGTTGTAATCAGTAAAGGCGTATGGATTTTATTGTGAATTTTTTAGGGGATGAAGGAGGTTGTTTTCGGAGGTGAGATATATACAGTCGCCTTCTTTTGGTCTTTAACAATATTGGTATGAAGTTTGGCCGAAATCCGTCACGCGTTTAGCTTCGTATAGGCGGACAGACGGACAGACAGAAGGACAAGGCAAACATTCATTTTTATATATGAGATTTTTTTTTAAGGGATGAAGGAGGTGGTTTTCAGAGGTGAGACATATACAGTCGCCTTCCTTTGGTCTTCAACAATATTTGTGTAAGGTTTGGTTGAAATCAGTTGATTTGCATGAATATTTTTAAAGTATGTTTTTTAAGGGAGTGAAGAGGGTGGATTTAAGGGGTGAGATGTACGCAGTGACCTTCCATAGCCTCTTAACAATATGTGTGCTTGGTTTGGTTTTATACGGTGATGGCGTGTGGATTTTTTGAAAAATTTTTTTTAGGGAATAAAGGGGGTGGTTTTCAGGGGTGAGATATATACCGTCGCCTTCCTTTGGTCTTCAACAATATTTGGTCTTGGTTTGGTTTCAATCGGTGAAGGCGTGCCGATTTTATTAAGAATTTTTTTTATGTGATGAAGGGGGTGATTTTCAGGGGTGAGATATATACAGTGACCTTCTTTAGGCTCTTAACAATATTTGTGCTCGGTTTGGTTGTAGTCGGTGAAGGCGCGGGGATTTCAGTAAGAATGTTTTTTAGGGTCTAAAGGGGGTGGTTTTCAGGGGTGAGATATATACAGTCGCCTTCCTTTGGTCTTCAACAATATTTGGTCTTGGTTTGGTTGCAATCGGTGGAGGCGTGCCGATTTTATTAAGAATTTTTTTTATGTGATGAAGGGGGTGGTTTTCAGGGGTGAGATATATACAGTGACCTTCTTTAGGCTCTTAACAATATTTGTGCTCGGTTTGGTTGTAGTCGGTGAAGGCGCGGGGATTTCAGTAAGAATTTTTTTTAGGGGATGAAGAAGGTGGTTTTGAGGGGTGAGATATACCCAGTGACAATCTTTAGGCACTTCACATATGAGTGCTTGGTTTGGTTGTAATCGGAGAAGGCGTGTGGATTTTATTAAGAATTTTTTTTTTGAGGATAAAGGGGGTGGTTTTTAGGGGTGAGATATATCCAGTGACCTTCCTTAGGCTCTTAGCAATATTTGTGCTTGGTTTGGTTGTAATCGGTGAAGGCGTGTGGATTTTATTGTAAATTCTTTAGGGGATGAAGGAGGTTGTTTTCGGGGATGAAATATATACAGTCGCCTTCTTTTGGTCGTTAACAATATTAGTATGAAGTTTGGCTGAAATCCGTCACGCGTTTAGCTTCGTATAGGCGGACAGACGGACAGACAGAAAGACAGGGCAAACATTCATTTTTATATATGAGATTTTTTTTTAGGGGATGAAGGAGGTGGTTTTCAGAGGTGAGATATATACAGTCGCCTTCCTTTGGTCTTTAACAATATTTGTGTAAGGTTTGGTTGAAATCAGTTGATTTGCATGAATATTTTTGAAGAATCGTTTCTTAGGGGGTCAAGAAGGTGTGGTTAGGGGTGAGCCATATCCAGTGACCTTCCTTAGGCTCATAACAATATTTGTGCTTGGTTAGGTCGTAATCGGTGAAGACGTGTGGATTTTATTAGGAATTTTTTTTAGAAGATGAAGGGCGTGGTTTTTAGGGGTGAGATATATCCAGTGGCTTTCCTTAAGCTCTTAGCAATGTTTGTGCTTGGTTTGGTTGTAATCGGTAAAGGCGTGTGGATTTTATCGTGAATTTTTTTAGGGGATGAAAGCGGTAGTTTCCAGGGGTGAGATATATACAGTCGCCTTCTTTTGGTCTTTAACAATATTGGTATGAAGTTAGGCTAAAATCGGTTACGCGTGTAGCTTTGTATAGGCGGACGGACAAACAAACAGAAAGACAAGGCAAACATTCATTTTTATCAATAAGCTTTTTTTTTAGTGGTTGAATGGGCTGGTTTTCAGGGGTGCGATAAATCCAATGACCTTCCTTAGGCTCTTAGCAATATTTGTGCTTCGTTCGGTTATAATCGGTGAAGGCGTGTGAATTTTAATAAGAATTTTTTTTAGGAGATAAAGGGGGTGGTTTTTAGGGCTGAGTCATATACAGACGCCTTCCTTTGGTTTTCAACAATAGTAGTATAAAGTTTGTCTGAAATCGGTCAACGCGTGTAGCTTTGTATAGCCGGACAGACAGATAGGCAGACAGACAAGACAAACATTCATTTTCATATATAAGATTTTTTTAGGGGATGAAGGAGGTGGTTTTCAGGGGTGAGATATATACAGTTGCCTTCCTTTGGTCTTTAACGATATTTGTGTAAGGTTTGGTTGAAATCAGTTGATTCGCACGAATATTTTTGAGGAATCTTTTTTTAGAGGATATAGGGGGTGGTTTTTAGGGGTGAGATTTATCCAGTGACCTTCCTCAGGCTCTTAGCAATATTTGTGCTTGGTTTGGTTGTAATCGGTAAAGGCGTATGGATTTTATTGTGAATTTTTTAGGGGATGAAGGAGGTTTTTTTCGGGGGTGAGATATATACAGTCGCCTTTTTTTGGTCTTTAACAATATTAGTATGAAGTTTGGCCGAAATCCGTCACGCGTGTAGCTTTGTATAGGCGAACGGACAGACAGACAGAAAGACAAGGCAAACATTCATTTTTATCAATAAGATTTTTTTTTAATGGTTGAAGGGGCTGGTTTTCAGGGGTGTGGATTTTATTGTAAATTTTTTAGGGGATGAAGGGGGTGGTTTCCAGAGGTGAGATATATACAGTGGCCTTCCTTTGGTCTTTAACAATATTTGTATAAGGGTTGGTTGAAAATCACTTGATTTAAGTGAATATTTTTTAAGAATCTTTTTTTAGGGGGTGAAGAGGATGAGGTTAGGGGTGAGCTATATCCAGTGACCTTCATTAGGGTCATAACAAAATTTGTGCTTGGTTATGTTGTAATAGGTGAAAGCGTGTAGTTTTTATTAAGAATTTTTATGAGGGGATGAAGGGGTGGATTAAAGAAGTGAGATATATCCACTGACCTTCCTTAGGCTTTTAATAATATTTGTGCTCGGTTTGGTTGTAGTTAGTGAAGGCGCGGGGATTTCAGTGAGAATTTTTTTTAGGGGATGAAGGCGGTTGTTTTTAGGGGTGAGATGTACCCAGTGACAATCCTTAGGCTCTTAACATATGTGTGCTTGGTTTGGTTGTAATCGGAGGAGGCGTGTGGATTTTATTAAGAGTTTTTTTTTATAGGATGAAGGGGGTGGTTTCAGAAGTGAGATATATCCAGATTTGTGCTTGGTTTGGTTGTAATCGGTGAAGCTGTCTGAATTTTATTGAGAATTTTTTTTGGGATGAAGGAGGTGGTTTTCAGGGGTGAGATATATACAGTCGCCTTCTCTCGGTCTTTAACAATATTTGTGTAAGGTTTGGTTGAAATCAGTTGATTCGCAGAAATATTTTTGAAGAATCTTTTTTTAAGGGGCGAAGGGGGTGGTTTTCAGGGGTGAGATATATACAGTGGCCTTCCTTTAGTCTTCAACAACATTTGTGTAAGGTTTGGTTGAAATCAGTTGATTTGCATATATATTTTTGAAGAATGTTTTTTTAAGGAGTGAAGAGGGTGGGTTTAGGGGTGAGATGTACCGAGTGACCTTCCATAGCCTCTTAAAAATATGTGTGCTTGGTTTGGTTTTAATCGGTGATGGCGTGTGGATTCTATTAAGAATTTTATTTGGGGGATAAAGGGGTTGGTTTTCAGGGGTGAGATATATACAGTCGCCTTCCTTTGGTCTACAACAATTCATGGTCTTGGTTTGGTTGCAATCGATGAAGGCGTGCCGATTTTATTAAGAATTTTTTTTTCAGGTGATGAAGGGGGTGGTTTTCAGGGGTGAGATATATACCGTCGCCTTCCTTTGGTCTTCAACAATATTTGGTCTTGGTTTGGTTTCCATCGGTGAAGGCGTGCCGATTTTATTAAGAATTTTTTTCATGTGATGAAGGGGGTGGTTTTCAGGGGTGAGATATATACAGTGACCTTCTTTAGGCTCTTAACAATATTTGTGCTCGGTTTGGTTGTAGTCGGTGAAGGCGCGGGGATTTCAGTAAGAATGTTTTTTAGGGTCTAAAGGGGGTGGTTTTCAGGGGTGAGATATATACAGTCGCCTTCCTTTGGTATTCAACAATATTTGTGCTTGGTTTAGTTGCAATCGGTAAAGGCGTGCCGATTTTATTAAAAATTTTTTTTAGGTGATGAAGGGGGTGAATTTCAGTGGTGAGAGATCCTCAGTGACCTTCTTTAGGCTTTTAACAATATTTGTGCTTGGTTTGGTTGTAATAGGTGAAGGCGTGTAAATTTTATTAAGAATTGTTTGAGGGGATGAAAAGGGTGGTTTTTAGGGGTGAGATATATCCAGTGACCTTCCTTAGGCTCTTAACTATATTTGTGCTTGGTTTGGTTGTAATCAGTAAAGGCGTATGGATTTTATTGTGAATTTTTTAGGGGATGAAGGAGGTTGTTTTCGGAGGTGAGATATATACAGTCGCCTTCTTTTGGTCTTTAACAATATTGGTATGAAGTTTGGCCGAAATCCGTCACGCGTTTAGCTTCGTATAGGCGGACAGACGGACAGACAGAAGGACAAGGCAAACATTCATTTTTATATATGAGATTTTTTTTTAAGGGATGAAGGAGGTGGTTTTCAGAGGTGAGACATATACAGTCGCCTTCCTTTGGTCTTCAACAATATTTGTGTAAGGTTTGGTTGAAATCAGTTGATTTGCATGAATATTTTTAAAGTATGTTTTTTAAGGGAGTGAAGAGGGTGGATTTAAGGGGTGAGATGTACGCAGTGACCTTCCATAGCCTCTTAACAATATGTGTGCTTGGTTTGGTTTTATACGGTGATGGCGTGTGGATTTTTTGAAAAATTTTTTTTAGGGAATAAAGGGGGTGGTTTTCAGGGGTGAGATATATACCGTCGCCTTCCTTTGGTCTTCAACAATATTTGGTCTTGGTTTGGTTTCAATCGGTGAAGGCGTGCCGATTTTATTAAGAATTTTTTTTATGTGATGAAGGGGGTGATTTTCAGGGGTGAGATATATACAGTGACCTTCTTTAGGCTCTTAACAATATTTGTGCTCGGTTTGGTTGTAGTCGGTGAAGGCGCGGGGATTTCAGTAAGAATGTTTTTTAGGGTCTAAAGGGGGTGGTTTTCAGGGGTGAGATATATACAGTCGCCTTCCTTTGGTCTTCAACAATATTTGGTCTTGGTTTGGTTGCAATCGGTGGAGGCGTGCCGATTTTATTAAGAATTTTTTTTATGTGATGAAGGGGGTGGTTTTCAGGGGTGAGATATATACAGTGACCTTCTTTAGGCTCTTAACAATATTTGTGCTCGGTTTGGTTGTAGTCGGTGAAGGCGCGGGGATTTCAGTAAGAATTTTTTTTAGGGGATGAAGAAGGTGGTTTTGAGGGGTGAGATATACCCAGTGACAATCTTTAGGCACTTCACATATGAGTGCTTGGTTTGGTTGTAATCGGAGAAGGCGTGTGGATTTTATTAAGAATTTTTTTTTTGAGGATAAAGGGGGTGGTTTTTAGGGGTGAGATATATCCAGTGACCTTCCTTAGGCTCTTAGCAATATTTGTGCTTGGTTTGGTTGTAATCGGTGAAGGCGTGTGGATTTTATTGTAAATTCTTTAGGGGATGAAGGAGGTTGTTTTCGGGGATGAAATATATACAGTCGCCTTCTTTTGGTCGTTAACAATATTAGTATGAAGTTTGGCTGAAATCCGTCACGCGTTTAGCTTCGTATAGGCGGACAGACGGACAGACAGAAAGACAGGGCAAACATTCATTTTTATATATGAGATTTTTTTTTAGGGGATGAAGGAGGTGGTTTTCAGAGGTGAGATATATACAGTCGCCTTCCTTTGGTCTTTAACAATATTTGTGTAAGGTTTGGTTGAAATCAGTTGATTTGCATGAATATTTTTGAAGAATCGTTTCTTAGGGGGTCAAGAAGGTGTGGTTAGGGGTGAGCCATATCCAGTGACCTTCCTTAGGCTCATAACAATATTTGTGCTTGGTTAGGTCGTAATCGGTGAAGACGTGTGGATTTTATTAGGAATTTTTTTTAGAAGATGAAGGGCGTGGTTTTTAGGGGTGAGATATATCCAGTGGCTTTCCTTAAGCTCTTAGCAATGTTTGTGCTTGGTTTGGTTGTAATCGGTAAAGGCGTGTGGATTTTATCGTGAATTTTTTTAGGGGATGAAAGCGGTAGTTTCCAGGGGTGAGATATATACAGTCGCCTTCTTTTGGTCTTTAACAATATTGGTATGAAGTTAGGCTAAAATCGGTTACGCGTGTAGCTTTGTATAGGCGGACGGACAAACAAACAGAAAGACAAGGCAAACATTCATTTTTATCAATAAGCTTTTTTTTTAGTGGTTGAATGGGCTGGTTTTCAGGGGTGCGATAAATCCAATGACCTTCCTTAGGCTCTTAGCAATATTTGTGCTTCGTTCGGTTATAATCGGTGAAGGCGTGTGAATTTTAATAAGAATTTTTTTTAGGAGATAAAGGGGGTGGTTTTTAGGGCTGAGTCATATACAGACGCCTTCCTTTGGTTTTCAACAATAGTAGTATAAAGTTTGTCTGAAATCGGTCAACGCGTGTAGCTTTGTATAGCCGGACAGACAGATAGGCAGACAGACAAGACAAACATTCATTTTCATATATAAGATTTTTTTAGGGGATGAAGGAGGTGGTTTTCAGGGGTGAGATATATACAGTTGCCTTCCTTTGGTCTTTAACGATATTTGTGTAAGGTTTGGTTGAAATCAGTTGATTCGCACGAATATTTTTGAGGAATCTTTTTTTAGAGGATATAGGGGGTGGTTTTTAGGGGTGAGATTTATCCAGTGACCTTCCTTAGGCTCTTAGCAATATTTGTGCTTGGTTTGGTTGTAATCGGTAAAGGCGTATGGATTTTATTGTGAATTTTTTAGGGGATGAAGGAGGTTTTTTTCGGGGGTGAGATATATACAGTCGCCTTTTTTTGGTCTTTAACAATATTAGTATGAAGTTTGGCCGAAATCCGTCACGCGTGTAGCTTTGTATAGGCGAACGGACAGACAGACAGAAAGACAAGGCAAACATTCATTTTTATCAATAAGATTTTTTTTTAATGGTTGAAGGGGCTGGTTTTCAGGGGTGTGGATTTTATTGTAAATTTTTTAGGGGATGAAGGGGGTGGTTTCCAGAGGTGAGATATATACAGTGGCCTTCCTTTGGTCTTTAACAATATTTGTATAAGGGTTGGTTGAAAATCACTTGATTTAAGTGAATATTTTTTAAGAATCTTTTTTTAGGGGGTGAAGAGGATGAGGTTAGGGGTGAGCTATATCCAGTGACCTTCATTAGGGTCATAACAAAATTTGTGCTTGGTTATGTTGTAATAGGTGAAAGCGTGTAGTTTTTATTAAGAATTTTTATGAGGGGATGAAGGGGTGGATTAAAGAAGTGAGATATATCCACTGACCTTCCTTAGGCTTTTAATAATATTTGTGCTCGGTTTGGTTGTAGTTAGTGAAGGCGCGGGGATTTCAGTGAGAATTTTTTTTAGGGGATGAAGGCGGTTGTTTTTAGGGGTGAGATGTACCCAGTGACAATCCTTAGGCTCTTAACATATGTGTGCTTGGTTTGGTTGTAATCGGAGGAGGCGTGTGGATTTTATTAAGAGTTTTTTTTTATAGGATGAAGGGGGTGGTTTCAGAAGTGAGATATATCCAGATTTGTGCTTGGTTTGGTTGTAATCGGTGAAGCTGTCTGAATTTTATTGAGAATTTTTTTTGGGATGAAGGAGGTGGTTTTCAGGGGTGAGATATATACAGTCGCCTTCTCTCGGTCTTTAACAATATTTGTGTAAGGTTTGGTTGAAATCAGTTGATTCGCAGAAATATTTTTGAAGAATCTTTTTTTAAGGGGCGAAGGGGGTGGTTTTCAGGGGTGAGATATATACAGTGGCCTTCCTTTAGTCTTCAACAACATTTGTGTAAGGTTTGGTTGAAATCAGTTGATTTGCATATATATTTTTGAAGAATGTTTTTTTAAGGAGTGAAGAGGGTGGGTTTAGGGGTGAGATGTACCGAGTGACCTTCCATAGCCTCTTAAAAATATGTGTGCTTGGTTTGGTTTTAATCGGTGATGGCGTGTGGATTCTATTAAGAATTTTATTTGGGGGATAAAGGGGTTGGTTTTCAGGGGTGAGATATATACAGTCGCCTTCCTTTGGTCTACAACAATTCATGGTCTTGGTTTGGTTGCAATCGATGAAGGCGTGCCGATTTTATTAAGAATTTTTTTTTCAGGTGATGAAGGGGGTGGTTTTCAGGTGTGAGATATATACAGTGACCTTCTTTAGGCTCTTAACAATATTTGTGCTCGGTTTGGTTGTAGTCGGTGAAGGCGCGGGGATTTCAGTAAGAATTTTTTTAAGGGGATGAAGGAGGTGTTTTTCAGGGGTGAGATATATACAGACGCCTTCCTTTGGTCTTCAACAATATTTGTGCTTGGTTTAGTTGCAATCGGTGAAGGCGTGCCGATTTTATTAGAAATTTTTTTTTAGGTGGTGAAGGGGGTGAATTTCAGGGGTGAGAGATATTCAGTGACCTTCCTTAGGCTTTTAACAATATTTGTGCTTGGTTTGGTAGTAATAGGTGAAGGCGTGTAAATTTTATTAAGAATACTTCTAGGGGATAAAAAGGGTGGTTTTTAGGGGTGAGATATATCCAGTGACCTTCCTTAGGCTCTTAACAATATTTGTGCTTGGTTTAGTTGTAATCGGCGAAGGCGTGTGGATTTAATTGAGAATTTTTTTAAGGATGACGGGGGTGGTTTTCAAACGTGAGATATATACAGTCGCCTTACTTTGGTCTTCAACAATATTCGCGTAAGGTTTGGTTGAAATCAGTTGATTTGCATGAATAGTTTTAAAGAATCTTTTTTTAGGGGGTCAAGAGGGTTGGGTTAGGGGTAAGCCATATACAGTGGACGTCCTTAGGCTCATAACAATATTTGTGCTTGGTTAGGTCGTAGTCGGTAAAGGCGTGTGGATTTTATTAGGAATTTTTTTTAGAGGATGAAGAGGGTGGTTTTTAGGGGTGAGATATATACAGTGGCCTTCCTTTAGTCTTCAACAACATTTGTGTAAGGTTTGGTTGAAATCAGTTGATTTGCATATATATTTTTGAAGAATGTTTTTTTAAGGAGTGAAGAGGGTGGGTTTAGGGGTGAGATGTACCGAGTGACCTTCCATAGCCTCTTAAAAATATGTGTGCTTGGTTTGGTTTTAATCGGTGATGGCGTGTGGATTCTATTAAGAATTTTATTTGGGGGATAAAGGGGTTGGTTTTCAGGGGTGAGATATATACAGTGACCTTCTTTAGGCTCTTAACAATATTTGTGCTCGGTTTGGTTGTAGTCGGTGAAGGCGCGGGGATTTCAGTAAGAATTTTTTTAAGGGGATGAAGGAGGTGTTTTTCAGGGGTGAGATATATACAGACGCCTTCCTTTGGTCTTCAACAATATTTGTGCTTGGTTTAGTTGCAATCGGTGAAGGCGTGCCGATTTTATTAGAAATTTTTTTTTAGGTGATGATGGGGGTGAATTTCAGGGGTGAGAGATATTCAGTGACCTTCCTTAGGCTTTTAACAATATTTGTGCTTGGTTTGGTAGTAATAGGTGAAGGCGTGTAAATTTTATTGAGAATACTTCTAGGGGATGAAAAGGGTGGTTTTTAGGGGTGAGATATATCCAGTGACCTTCCTTAGGCTCTTAACAATATTTGTGCTTGGTTTAGTTGTAATCGGCGAAGGCGTGTGGATTTAATTGAGAATTTTTTTAAGGATGACGGGGGTGGTTTTCAAACGTGAGATATATACAGTCGCCTTACTTTGGTCTTCAACAATATTCGCGTAAGGTTTGGTTGAAATCAGTTGATTTGCATGAATAGTTTTAAAGAATCTTTTTTTAGGGGGTCAAGAGGGTTGGGTTAGGGGTAAGCCATATACAGTGGACGTCCTTAGGCTCATAACAATATTTGTGCTTGGTTAGGTCGTAGTCGGTAAAGGCGTGTGGATTTTATTAGGAATTTTTTTTAGGGGATGAAGGAGGTGGTTTTCAGAGGTAAGACATATACAGTCGCCTTCCTTTGGTCTTCAACAATATTTGTGTAAGGTTTGGTTGAAATCGGTTGTTTTGCATGAATATTTTTGAAGTATGTTTTTTCAGGGAGTGAAGAGGGTGGTTTAAGGGGTGAGATGTACGCAGTGACCTTCCATAGCCTCTTAACAATATGTGTGCTTGGTTTGGTTTTATACGGTGATGGCGTGTGGATTTTATTAAAAATTTTTTTTAGGGAATAAAGGGGGTGGTTTTCAGGGGTGAGATATATACAGTCACCTTCCTTTGGTCTTGAACAATATTTGTGCTAGGTTTGGTTGCAATCGGTGAAGGCGTGCCGATTTCATTAAGAATTTTTTTTGAGGTGATGAAGGGCGTGTATTTCAGGGATGAGATATATCCAGTGTCCTTCCTTAGGCTCTTAACAATTCTTGTGCTTGGTTTAGTTGTAATCGGCGGAGGCGTGTGGATTTTATTGAGAATTTTTTTAAGGCATGAAGGGGGTGGTTTTCAGGCGTGAGATATATACAGTCGCTTTCCTTTGGTCTTTAACAATATTTGTATAAGGTTTTTTTGAAATGAGTTGATTCGCGTGAATATTTTTGAAGAATCTTTCTTTAGGGGGTGAAGAGGGTGGGGTTAGGGGTGAGCCATATCCAGTGACCTTCCTTAGACTCATAACGATATTTGTGCTTGGTTAGGTTGTAATCGGTGAAGGCGTGTGGATTTTATTGAGAATTTTTTTTTAGTAGTTGAAGGGGCTGGTTTTCAGGGGTGCGATATATTCAATGACCTTCCTTAGGCTCTTAACAATACTTGTGCTTGGTTTGGTTGTAATCAGTAAAGGCGTGTGGATTTTATTAAAAAATTTTTTAGGGGATGAAGGTGGTGGTTTTCAGGGGTGAGATATATACAGTCGCCTTCCTTCGGTTTTTAACAAAATTGGTGTAAAGTTTGTCTGAAATCGGTCAACGCGTGTAGCTTTGTATAGCCGGACAGACAGACAGACAGACAGACAAGACAAACATTCATTTTCATATATGAGATTTTTTTTAGGGGATGAAGGAGGTGGTTTTCAGGGGTGCGATATATACAGTGACCTTCGTTAGGCTCTTAACAATATTTGTGCTCGGTTTGGTTGTAGTCGGTGAAGGCGCGGGGATTTCAGTAAAAATTTTTTTTAGGGGATGAAGAAAGTGGTTTTGAAGGGTGAGATATACCCAGTGACAATCCTTAGGCTCTTAACATATGTGTGCTTGGTTTGGTTGTAATCGGAGAAGGCGTGTGGATTTTATTAAGAATTTTTTTTAGGGGATGAAGGGGGTGGATTTCAGGGGTGAGATATATCCAGTGATCTTCCTGAGGCTCTTAACAATATTTGTGCTTGGTTTAGTTGTAATCGGCGGAGGCGTGTGGATTTTATTGAGAATTTTTTTAAGGCATGAAGGGGGTTGTTTTCAGGGGTGAGATATATACAGTCGCCTTCCTTTGGTCTTTAACAATATTTGTATAAGGTTTTTTTGAAATGAGTTGATTCGCGTGAATATTTTTAAAGAATCTTTCTTTAGGGGGTGAGGAGGGTGGGGTTAGGGGTGAGCCATATCCAGTGACCTTCCTTAGACTCATAACAATATTTGTGCTTGGTTAGGTTGTAATCGGTGAAGGCGAGTAGATTTTATTGAGAATTTTTTTTTAAGTAGTTGAAGGGGCTGGTTTTCAGGGGTGCGATATATCCAATGACCTTCCTTAGGCTCTTAACAATACTCGTGCTTGGTTTGGTTGTAATCAGTAAAGGCGTGTGGATTTTATTCAAAAAATTTTTAGGGGATGAAGGTGGTGGTTTTCAGGGGTGAGATATATACAGTCGCCTTCCTTCGGTTTTTAACAAAATTGGTGTAACGTTTGTCTGAAATCGGTCAACGCGTGTAGCTTTGTATAGCCGGACAGACAGATAGACAGACAGACAAGACAAACATTCATTTTCATATATGAGATTTTTTTAGGGGATCAAGGAGGTTGTTTTCAGGGGTGAGATATATACAGTGACCTTCTTTAGGCTCTTAACAATATTTGTGCTCGGTTTGGTTGTAGTCGGTGAAGGCGCGGGGATTTCAGTAAGAATTTTTTTTACGGGATGAAGAAAATGGTTTTGAAGGGTGAGATATACCCAGTGACAATCCTTAGGCTCTTAACATATGTGTGCTTGGTTTGGTTGTAATCAGAGAAGGCGTGTGGATTTAATTAAGAATTTTTTTTAGGGGATGAAGAGGGTGGATTTCAGGGGTGAGATATATCCAGTGATCTTCCTTAGGCTCTTAACAATATTTGTGCTTGGTTTGGATGTATTCGGTGAAGGTGTCTGAATTTTATTGAGGTTTTTTTTGGGGATGAAGGGGGTGGTTTTAAGGCGTGAGATATATACAGTCGCCTTCCTTTTATCTTCAACAATATTTGTGTAAGGTTTGGTTGAAATCAGTTCATTCGCGTAAATATTTTTGAAGAATCGTTTTGTTAGGAGGTGAAGAGGGTGGGGTTAGGGGTGAGCCATATCCAGTGACCTTCTTTAGGCTCATAGCAATATTTGTTCTTGGTTATGTTGTAATCGGTGAAGCCATGTGGATTTTATTGTGAATTTTTTTAGGGGATAAAAGGGATTGTTTTCAGGGGTGAGATATATACAGTCGCCTTCCTTTGGTCTTTAACAATATTTGTGTACGGTTTGGTTGAAATGAGTTGATTTAAGTGAATATTTTTGAAGAATCTTTCTTTAGGGGGTGAAGAGGGTGAGGTTTGGGGTGAGCCATATCTAGTGACCTTCCTTAGGCTTATAACAATATTTGTGCTCGGTTTAGTTGTAGTCGGTGAAGGCGCGGGGATTTCAGTAAGAATTTTTTTTAGGGGATGAAGGAGGTGGTTTCCAGGGGTGAGATATATACAGTCGCCTTCTTTTGGTCTTTAACAATATTGGTATGAAGTTAGGCTTAAATCGGTCACGCGTGTAGCTTTGTATAGCCGGACAGACAGATAGACAGACAGACAAGACAAACATTCATTTTCATATATAAGATTTTTTTAGGGGATGAAGGAGGTGGTTTTCAGGGTTGAGATATGTACAGTCGCCTTCTTTTGGTCTTTAACAATATTTGTTTAAGGTTTGGTTGAAATCAGTTGATTCGCACGAATATTTTTGAGGAATCTTTTTTTAAGGGGTGAAGAGGGTGGTTTTTAGATGTGAGGTATATCCAGTGACCTTCCTTAGGCTCATAACAATATTTGTGCTTGTTTTGGTTGTAATCGGAGAAGGCGTGTGTATTTTATTCAGAATTTTTTTTGAGATGAAGGTGGTGATTTTCAGGCGTGAGATATATACAGTCGCTTTCCTTTGGTCTTCAACAATATTTGTGTAAGGTTTGGTTGAATTCAGTTGATTTGCATGAATATGTTTGAAGAATGTTATTTTAGCGAGAGAAGAGGGTGGGTTTAGTGATGAGATGTACGCAGTGACTTTCCATAGCCTCTTAACCTATGTGTGCTTGGTTTGGTTGTAATCGGCGAAGGCGTGTGGATTTCATTAAAACAGATTTTAGGGGATGAAGAGGGTGGTTTTCAGGGGTGAGATATATACAGTCGCCTTCCTTCGGTCTTTAACAATCTTTGTACAAGGTTTGGTTGAAATCAGTTGATTCGCACGAATATTTTTGACGAATTTTTTTTTAAGGGGTGAAGAGGGTGGTTTTCAGAGGTGAGGTATATCCAGTGACCTTTCTTAGGCTTTTAGCAATATTTGTGCTTGGTTTGGTTGTAATCGGTAAAGGCTTGTGGATTTTATTGTGAATTTATTTAGCGGATAAAGGGGGTTGTTTTCAGGGGTGAGATATATACAGTCGCCTTGTTTTGGTTTTTAACAATATTGATATGACGTTTCGCCGAAATCGGTCACGCGTGTAGCTTTGTATAGGCAGACAGACAAACAGACAGAAAGACAAGGCAAACATTCATTTTTATCAATAAGATTTTTTTTTAGTGGTTGAAGGGGCTGGTTTTCAGGGGTGCGATATATCCAACGACCTTCCTTAGGCTCTTAGCAATATTTGTGCTTCGTTTGGTTGTAATCGGTGAAGGCGTGTGGATTTCATTGAAAAATTTTTTAGGGGATGAAGGGGGTTGTTTTCAGGGGTGAGATACATACAGTCGCCTTCCTTTGGTTTTCAACAATATTGGTATAAAGTTTGTTTGAAATCGGTCAACGCGTGTAGCTTTGTATAGCCGGACAGACAGACAGACACACAGACAAGACAAACATTCATTTTCATATATGAAATTTTTTTTAGGGTTGAAGGTAGTGGTTTTCAGGGGTGAGATATATACAGTCGCCTTCCTTTGGTCTTTAACAATATTAGTGTAAGGTTTAGTTGAAATCAGTTGATTCGCACGAATATTTTTGAGGACTCTTTTTTTAAGGGGCGGAGAGGGTGGTTTTCAGAGGTGAGGTATATCCAGTGACCTTCCTTAGGCTCATAACAATATTTGTGCTTGGTTAGGTCGTAATCGGTAAAGGCGTGTGGATTTTATTGAGAATTTTTTTTTAGAGGATGAAGGGGGTGGTTTTTAGGGGTGAGATATATCCAGTGACCTTCCTTAGGCTCTTAGCAATATTTGTGCTTGGTTTGGTTGTAATCGGTGAAGGCGTGTGGATTTTATTGAAAATATTTTTTAGGGGATGAAAGAGGTGGTTTTAAGGGGTTAGATATATACAGTCGCCTTCCTCTGGTCTTCAACATTATTTGTGTAAGGTTTGGTCAAAATCAGTTGATTTGCATGAATATTTTTAAAGAATCTTTTTTTAGGTGATGAACCGGATGGTTGTCAGGGGTGAGATATATACAGTGACCTTCTTTAGGCTCTTAACAATATTTGTTCTTCGTTTGGTTGTAACCGGTGACGGCGTGTGGATTTTATAAAGAATGTTTTTTTAGGGGATAAAGGGGGTGGTTTTCAGGGGTGAGATATATGTAGTGAGCTTCCTTAGGCTCTTCACAATATTTGTGCTTGGTTTTGTTGTAATCGGTGAAGACGTGTGGATTTTATTAAGAATTTTTTTTTGGGGAGGAAGGGGGTGGTTTTCAGGAGTGAGATATATCCAGTGACCTTCCTTATACTCTTAACAATATTAACCGGGGGAAGATCGGATCGGGCGACCGGTTCTTTTCCGGGAGGAGGACCGATTCCTCCGAGGAGTTTCGACTACGGAGGAAGAGGAAGGACGAATCCTGGTCTGGCTGGGAGATCTGGTGTTACACACACCCCCAGAAACACTACATATCGCATTCCAGGCCATTCCTATCGGCCTCAGCCAGATCGGGGCACCGGCCGGAGGATGGGCCGACGAGGGGATCCCGATCACGCGTCAAATCTTGGAACGGGTCCCCTGGAACATAACAATCCTCCCGGAGGAAAAAAAAAAAAAAAAAAAAAATGCCCAGGCCTGATGGGCAGACATCTGGAAAGCCACAGAAGACGGAACAATCTGTCGAATCCGTGAGGAATTGATCCACCATGGGGTAGAAGTCCCACAGCCAAACCCCGCTTATTTTGATTGGGGGACGGACGGGGGAATATTCCTGGATCCCCATTTTTGGATCGAAAACGAAGGAGAGGATTCTGGTTATGAGACGTATGAGACAGAAAAGGAAAACAACAACAACAACAACAACAACAACAACAACAACAACAACAACAACAACAACAACAACAACAACAACAACAACAACAACAACAACAACAACAACAACAACAACAACAACAACAACAACAACAACAACAACAACAACAACAACAACAACAACAACAACAACAACAACAACAACAACAACAACAACAACAACAACAACAACAACAACAACAACAACAACAACAACAACAACAACAATAATAATAATAATAATAATAATAATAATAATAATAATAATAATAATAATAATAATAATAATAATAATAATAATAATAATAATAATAATAATAATAATAATAATAATAATAATAATAATAATAATAATAATAATAATAATAATAATAATAATAATAATAATAATAATAATAATAATAATAATAATAATAATAATAATAATAATAATAATAATAATAATAATAATAATAATAATAATAATAATAATAATAATAATAATAATAATAATAATAATAATAATAATAATAATAATAATAATAATAATAATAATAATAATAATAATAATAATAATAATAATAATAATAATAATAATAATAATAATAATAATAATAATAATAATAATAATAATAATAATAATAATAATAATAATAATAATAATAATAATAATAATAATAATAATAATAATAATAATAATAATAATAATAATAATAATAATAATAATAATAATAATAATAATAATAATAATAATAATAATAATAATAATAATAATAATAATAATAATAATAATAATAATAATAATAATAATAATAATAATAATAATAATAATAATAATAATAATAATATAATACCCGTGTCGGGTTGATGATCCCGCATCGGGCGCCTCCCCAGGTCGCGGATAGGGGGACGCCTTCCAGATATGGAAGGTACCGAGAATTCTCGGGGTGGACGAAAATCTAGGAGCTGCCCGTGATAGGGCCGGGGCGCAAAGTGGCCCGACCGTATCGGGGAAGGGGATCGTCTACCGACGACTCTAACCTCGCCAGGAACGGCCACGGCGCTCCCCGGTTAACGGGCGCCATAAGGAAACCGGGCTGCGTGAAAACCGGATCAGGTGGACAAAAACCCCGTCGCGGACCAGCTCTGCCCAAGCCAAGGTGGGAGCCAGCGTGCCGAGGGCTGAATGGCACTGGGGTACAGTGTCGCGCACGATGCCTATGGGGAACCGGGCGAAACCTCATAGTATGAAGCCTTACCCCCACAATCAGGCTCTGTGGGGGCGGACGCCCATTCCTGGCTACTCGTGGGAACAACATGGACAAAACTCAACAAATAAAAACAAACACCGATAGTGGTACTCCGTCAGGGGTACGACTATCAAAAAATACGGACAGGGCAACACTGCACCTTCCGAGACGGGACAGGACGGACAGCGTGTCGAGTGCAGGGAGCGGGGTAGGCTATACCTCTGCGGCCTCTACTCACGACAGTGACAACAGACGTACGCGCACACAGACGGGACAGATGAAAGATACAAAAACGGACGCCACAACACTACGACAGAACGAACCTGACGTGACGGAGCTACTAATGCTCATACAGAGGACAGCGACGAAAATGGCCGAGGCAGCGGCAATACAAAAAAACATGAATATGGCAGTGAAAACCGGCATAAAGACGGTTCTCGAGGCCGCCGACGCTGCACTAAGCATACAGAACAGGACAGACTCAAAGGGACAAATGGCGGCAGACGACTTGACGGAAACAGAAACGGAGACACACGAACCGACAACGCGACCGTCAAAGCGTAAACGGGAGGCGACAAAGACCCCTCCGGAGGCCCCGCGTAAGCGACCCCCAAGGACGGAGGACGATGGAGCCTGGACAAACGTGACGAAACAAAAAAGGAAAAAAAAAAACGACGGAACCGAAAAACAGGACGGACGAGACGAACGCACCGACCCGGGCTGAAAAGCGCAGACCGGCCCCCAAACATAGGGGAACGGCTGTGCTGGTCAAGCCTGGGAAAGACAACACGTACTCGGACATGGTGCGGAAGATTAGGACGACGGTCGACCCGACGAGCAGTCACGTGCAGGTGACGGCTCTAAGGAAGACCAAAGACGGACGGTGTCTTATCAAGATACAGACAGACACGGACGGACGAGAACAGTTTCAGCGCGCAATTCAGGACGCGGTCGGAGACACAGGCACCGTCAGGACCATGACCTCCAGGGCGCAACTGGAAATCATGGACTTGGACTGCGTCACCACCGCGGATGACGTGATCCAGGCGCTGAGACGAGAAACGGGACGAGACGGCGACTTCGGGGTCCACATCTTTGGCCCGAATCGCGCCGAGCAGTACATGGCGGTCTGCGATGTGGAGTCGCGGGAAGCCGAGGTGCTGCTTCGGCGGGGACGGGTCGGGATAGGATGGGTGCACTGCCGCGTCCGAAAACGACTGACAGTGACGAAATGCCACAAGTGCTTTGGCTATGGACACGTCAAGGTCAACTGCACGAACACGGACCGGACAAAAAGCTGCAGGAAATGCGGCGAAACGGGACACTACGCAACGGACTGTAAAAACAAACCGGCCTGTCCTTTGTGCGCCGAGGCAAAGCACAAGGACGCGGCGCACCTCGCGGGTTCCGGGAGGTGCGCGGTGTTCCGAGCTGCGCTGGAGGAGTGCAGGAAGCAGGCCGGAAGACGGACAGAATAGTTCAGGGAAACCTGAACAGGAGTAGGACAGCAGACATGCTACTACCACAGATAGCTGACGAACATGACGCCGACATTCTGATCCTGTGCGAACCGTACAGGAGAAGAACGACACAAACGTACATTACGAACGAGACAGAGACCACAGCTATCTGGGTAAGGGGCGCTGCCCAATCTCGAATAATTAACTGCGGTGTCGGGGACGATTACGTCTGGGCAAGGGTCGGCGCTGTCACTTACGTCAGCGTTTACCTGACACCCAACTGCACCGCGGTGGATTTCGAGAGGAAAGTGGCGCTCCTTGAAGACGGAATCAGGAATCTGCCTGGAGACGTTATCATCGGGGGAGACCTCAACGCGCGGGCGATCGAGTGGGGAATGACAACAACGAACAAACGTGGACGGCTGCTGCTGGAGATGGCCGCAAGGCTAGACCTGGTTGTAGCAAATACGGGAAACGTACCGACGTACAGACGACCAGGGTTTGGAAACTCCATCCCTGACGTCACAATGACATCGGACAGAATATCGCCACGGATAGGACAGTGGCGGGTGTTCGACGGCTATACGGCCAGCGATCACCAGTACATTGTCTTCGAAGTGGCAGGACAAACGGCGACGAGACGGACGAGGACCCAGTACCCCCCGAGGTGGAACCTCAACAAACTCGACTTACGAAAATTTTCGGAGGAGCTGGCGGCAGCACCAGCACCAATGACGAAAGTCCCCCCTGAACTGATTGGCCGGCGAAGGGCGGAAAGACTCGCGGACGAGACGGCCAAACTGACGGACCGGCTGTGCAATAGCACAATGCCGAAACGACGACATCGACAGAACAGACAGCCACAATACTGGTGGACGGACGAAATAGCCGAGCTGCGCAGGGTCTGCTTGGCGAGCCGACGACTCGTAACGAGGGCTGGGGGAAGACCCGAAAGGGAAAACCTCCAAGCCGCATATAAGACAGCACGGAAGAAACTGACGAGCGCGATACGAGACAGCAAGACGCGTTGCTGGAGGAGGCTCTGCGAGGAGGTGGATCAGGATCCCTGGGGCACTGGTTACAAAATCGTGACCGGTAAACTAGGGGCCCGGGTACCACCAGAAATCAAAGAAGCCGAATCCGCACGACGGATCGTCGACGGCTTGTTTCCAACACACCTGATACGGACGGACGTTACAGACGATACGGACACACCGGCAGCCCCCATCTTCACGGCGGAGGAGCTCACTAGGGCATCCAACGCAATGAAGACTGGTAAGGCACCGGGACCAGACGGAGTACCGGCGGAGATTATCCGGCTGATGGTCAATCTGAGGCCGGAGATATTTCTCGACCTGTATAACACATGTTTGACGACGGGCACGTTTAGCGACCGGTGGAAGGCGGCAAGGCTAGTTCTTATCCCCAAAGGTAAGGGCGACCCCAATACGCCGTCAGCCTACCGGCCGTTGAGTTTACTCGACACGACGGGTAAACTCTACGAACAATTACTGAGACCGAGACTGACGGACGTGATACAAACCAGTGGAGGCCTTTCAGACCTGCAGTTCGGCTTCAGGAAGGGTCGATCGACGATTGGAGCGATCCAAAAAGTGGTTGACTCCTTCCTGGACTTAGAAAGACATTGCCACGCAGCACGACCTGTCGTTCTGCTGGCAACCTTGGACGTCAGGAACGCCTTCAACTCGGCCAGGTGGGTCGATATCCTGGAGGCGCTTGAAAGCAACTTCGGGGTTCCGGCTTACTTGGCTCGGGTGGTGGAGGACTACCTGAAAAACAGACAGATTACGTACGAGACGACTGAAGGACCAGTGACGAGGCAAATCACCGCCGGGGTTGCACAGGGGTCCATACTGGGACCGGACTTTTGGAACGGACTTTACGACGGCTTGCTCAGGCTGGAAATGCCGCTCGGCGTACTACTCGTCGCTTACGCTGACGACGTGGCGGCGGTGATCACCGAGCGGTCTCCGGATCTGGCACAGCTAAAACTGAACCAGACGATGCGACGAGTGGGACGATGGATGACGGATCACGGACTACAACTCGCGACAGAAAAGACCGAACTGACGTTCCTTAGTAGAAGACGTATACAGACGAGACTTCCTATGTTGGTCGGGACGGACAAAATCGTGGCCGGGGGGGAAGTCAAGTATCTAGGGGTAACTCTGGATACGAAGATGACCTTCTGGCCTCATATACAGAAAACAGCTCAGAGGGCGGCCGAGAGGATAGCATCCCTAAGCCGCCTGATGGCTAACACGACTGGACCGAGACCGGGCAAACGACGACTTTTAATGGCGACGGCCCACTCGATCCTCCTTTACGGCGCGGAGATCTGGGCAGATGCCCTGAAGACAAAGAAGTACTGCCACGCGATGACGACGGTACAAAGACGGGGTGCGCTGAGGATCGCCTGCTCCTATCGAACTGTATCTGCACAAGCAGTTTTGGTGGTGGCCGGCGTAATCCCCGTGGACCTCCTAGCTTTCGAGCGAAAGAGGATCTACGGGAAAAGCGCGGACATAAGACGGGAGGATGCGGCAGTTGCGGAGCGCAACAGGACAATACAGACTTGGCAAGACCGATGGACAGAAGAACGCACAGGCAACTGGACGAGACGACTTGTAAAGGACCTGAGACCGTGGATCGGAAGGGAGTTTGGAGACGTGAATTTTTACGTTACCCAGCTCCTGACCGGACACGGCTACTTCCGAAGGTACCTTTACAACATGAACAGAGTACGGACGCCAGACTGTAAGTACTGCGGACACGAACGAGACGACGCGGAGCACACATTTTTTGTGTGTGACCACTGGACAGAACTGCGACTAGAACTCGAGACGATTGTTGGTAGCATCACCCCGGACAACATTGTCCAGGTGATGCTCCACTCAACAGAATGGTGGCAACTAGTTGCCACCTATACAGAGACGATACTGCGACGAAAAAACGTAGACGGCTGCCTCACCTAACTGAGCAGACGGACTGACGTGACGCGACAGGTTACAGACAACAAGACAAACGGACGAACACAGACAGAACCCCCAGCCAGAAGTAATATCGAAATAGTTCCTGGTCTGGGGGAGGGCAACAAGGAGAGGGCGGTTTAGTGGGTAGGCCTACTTTTTTGGGAGTCCCACATACCCCCCCAGTTCGAAAGGCTGGGGGATATCCGTAAAAAGGATTCCGCAACTCCTTGTAAAAAATAATAATAATAATAATAATAATAATAATAATAATAATAATAATAATAATAATAATAATAATAATAATAATAATAATAATAATAATAATAATAATAATAATAATAATAATAATAATAATAATAATAATAATAATAATAATAATAATAATAATAATAATAATAATAATAATAATAATAATAATAATAATAATAATAATAATAATAATAATAATAATAATAATAATAATAATAATAATAATAATAATAATAATAATAATAATAATAATAATAATAATAATAATAATAATAATAATAATAATAATAATAATAATAATAATAATAATAATAATAATAATAATAATAATAATAATAATAATAATACTTTTTTGGAGGGGGGAAATGCATTTACGCACTTCTGGGGGCCTAGCCCCCAAGTGTCGGGCTCATCTCGCAACAATACCGACTAAAACCCCCCTCCACGACTCCCAGCGTCACCCCGGAACCGCTTTCGCATTACTTCGGGATGAGGCCCAGGTCCTTACGCCCCTAGGGCGTCCCTTCCATCCAGAACCGCTTTTTTGTGGCGGAGGAGCACCTCTACATAGGTAGCCACTTCCGCCCAGGCTTCTTCGTTCAGGAGCATAACTCCGACAATATTGTCTGGAGTTATGCTCCCGAACCTTGCCTCCAGTGGGGCTCGCCACACGCTCCATTCCTTGCAATGGAAAAACGTGTGGAGGACGTCATCTCTAGGGGACCCGCAGGATATGCAGCATGGGCCCCGGACCTTCCCCATTTTATGGAGATAGGCTCGGAAGTACCCATGCCCCGTCAGCACTTGGGTGAGGTAGTAATTCACCTCACCATGCCGACGGTTGATCCAAGTGGCCAGCTGAGGGATGAGCCTCGCTGTCCACCGGCCCCGCGGGTCCCGATCCCATCGATCCTGCCAGGCCCGCATGCTACGGGCCCTGGCAAGATCCTTCGCTTCTTCTCTATCCTCTCCAGGGAAGTCCTGGTGGACGGACATCCGCTCTTGTGCAAGGAGGTCGATGGGCATAACCCCGGCTATCACTAGCGCTGCCGGCTCCGACACCGTGCGGTAAGAGCAGGCGATGCGGAGGGCCCCTCTCCGCTGCACTCCAGCCATGCGCTTCCGGTATACTTCGTACCGGAGCGCACCAGCCCAGACTTCGGCGCCATATAGCATAATGGACTCGGCGGTGCGTAAAAGGAGACGACGCTTGCAGGGCCGGGGAACGCCAATATTGGCCATGACCCTGCTTAACAACGTCGTCACCGCGGCCGCCTTGTCCGCTCTCCGTCGTATTTCTTCCCCGAAGGTGAGTTTCGAGTCAAGACTCACCCCCAGGTACTTGATTGACGCCTTAGTCCGGACCGTCGCCTCTCCCACCTGCATATCCCGAAGCAATGGGATATGCTTCTTGGTAAGGAGTACGATCTCGGTCTTTGACAGCGCTAGCTCCAAGCCGTGGTCGTTCATCCAAGAGCGGACACGACGCATTATCTGGTTGAGCAGCATCTGTGCCGCCTCAACGCTTCGGGCGATGATTACGGCGGCGATGTCATCCGCATACCCAACCAGGAATGTACCCCTCGGCATTTCCATACGTAAGATCCCGTCATAAGTGATGTTTCATATGTCGGGACCGAGTATGGAGCCTTGGGCAGCCCCAGATGTGATTTTTTGGTTCACCGGGCCATCCGCGGTGGTGTACACCAAGGAGCGGTCCTTCAGGTAATTCTCCAGTACCCGCAGAATATATTCGGGTACACGGAAGTCCCGCTCTAGCGCGCTTAGCGCATCGCACCACCGTACCGAGTTAAAGGCGTTCT
This sequence comes from Cylloceria caligata, assembly GCA_963942595.1. Taxonomy (NCBI): domain Eukaryota; kingdom Metazoa; phylum Arthropoda; class Insecta; order Hymenoptera; family Ichneumonidae; genus Cylloceria; species Cylloceria caligata. The sequence goes on from OZ012706.1 coordinate 31,225,689, forward strand.
TCACATCCAGCGTGACCAGCAGACAGACGGGGCGGGAGTAGTGATTGCCCCGCTCCGTACCCCTGGCTGCCCTGACTACCTCCTGGATAGCGTGGATCGTTGACCTCCCTTTCCGAAAGCCATATTGCCTCTCAGAGAGGTCTCCAGCGGCTTGAATTGCCGCGTGGAGGCGAGGTCGAAGAAGCTTCTCCAGGAGCTTGCCGGCCGTGTCTAACATGCACAGGGGTCTATACGACGATGGGTCGTCTGCTGGTCCCCCTTTGCCGTTCTCGATCAATACAAGCCGTGCCTGCTTCCAGCGGAGAGGAAAAATCCCCTCCTGCAGGCAGGCGTTGTACATCGCCAGGAAGAGCGCTGGATGCCCTTCAACTGCGGCTTTCAGTACCTCTGCTGGCAAACCATCTGGGCCTGGCGCCTTCTTGTTTTTAAAGGACCGCGCCGCGAGCCTGAGCTCCTCCTCGGTAAAGAGGGGCAGTGGTTCGTCCTCAGGTGTTCGAGAGCGGCGCGGCAGCTTGGGATGATTGGGGAAAAGGGCAACAACGATTCCGCCGATGACCCCCGCATTTGTGGGAGCGGTTTCAGCGAACGCTCCCAATTTGCGGAGGATCAGTCTATACCCTAATCCCCAAGGATCTTCGTTGAGATCCTCTCCAAGCTTCTTCCAGCAACGGTGCTTACTTCTCTGGATGGTCCGGCGGAGCAGCATCCTCGCCGCCTTGTAGGCGGCGAATAATAATAATAATAATAATAATAATAATAATAATAATAATAATAATAATAATAATAATAATAATAATAATAATAATAATAATAATAATAATAATAATAATAATAATAATAATAATAATAATAATAATAATAATAATAATAATAATAATAATAATAATAATAATAATAATAATAATAATAATAATAATAATAATAATAATAATAATAATAATAATAATAATAATAATAATAATAATAATAATAATAATAATAATAATAATAATAATAATAATAATAATAATAATAATAATAATAATAATAATAATAATAATAATAATAATAATAATAATAATAATAATAATAATAAAAATAATAATAATAATTGCCCAAGCCAAGGTGGGAGCCAGCGTGCCGAGGGCTGAATGGCACTGGGGTACAGTGTCGCGCACGATGCCTATGGGGAACCGGGCGAAACCCCATAGTATTAAGCCTTGCCCCCACAATCAGGCTCTGTGGGGGTCGACGCTCGCTTCCTGACTACTCGTGGGAACAACAATGGAAACAAGTCAAAACAAAACAAAACAAAACATACAAATACAAAACGCCGACGGTGGGGCTTCGTCAGGGGCACCAGTGCCGGCAAACGGAGACAGAACGACACTGCGCCTCCCAAGACGAACCAGGACAGACAGTGCGTCGAGCGTAGGAAGCGGAGTAAGTTTCACTTCTGCTGCCTCAGCTAACGACAACGACAATCAGGGTATGCGCACACAGACAGAACAGACGAAAAAAGTAACACCAAACCCCACAACACTGAAACGGAACGAACCTGGACTAACGGAACTTCTGATAATAATACAGAAGACAGCGACGAAAATGGACGAGGCAGTCGCCAAACAGAAAAATACAAACATGACGGTCAAACTAGGAATAAAGATGATTCTCGAGGCTGCCGACGCGGCGCTACATAAGTGCACGGAGGCAGCTCCGAAAGGACTTATAACGACACATGACATGACGGACACAGAAACAGAGACGAAAGGACAGGAAACGCCACGGACGAAACGAAAACGGAAGGCAACCGGAGCCACTCCGGAGGCCGCGCCGAAGCGACCCCCGAAAACGGAACTGGCTGCAGACTGGCAGACAGTAAAAAAAAAAAAGAAAACAAAAACAACAGAACCAAAGGACAGCACGCACGAAACAAAGACAAAAATCCAGGCTCAGAGGCACAGAACGGCCCCCAAACACAGGGGGACGGCTGTCCTGGTAAAGCCTGGAACCGATAACACGTACTCGGACATCGTACGGAAAATACGGACGACCGTTGACCCGAAGAATAGTCACGTGCAGGTGACGACTCTGAGGAAGACGAAAAACGGCCTGTGTCTTCTAAAGATACAGGCAGACGCGAACGGACCAGACGGACGAGACAACTTCCGACGCGCTCTACAAGACGCGATCGGGGCCGCAGGCAGCGTCAGGGCCATGACCTCTAAGGTCCAATTGGAGATCATGGATCTGGACTGCGTAACAACTGCGGAGGACGTCGTACAGGCACTGAGACGGGAAACGGGACGAGACGAAGACTTCGGAGTCCATATCTTTGGCCCGAACCGCGCCGAGCAGTACATGGCGGTCTGCGAGCTAGAATCGCGGGAAGCCGATGTGCTGCTCCGCCGCGGACGACTCGGTATCGGATGGGTGCACTGCCGCGTCCGAAAAAGACTGACTGTGACAAAATGCCACAGGTGTCTCGGTTACGGGCACGTGAAGGCAAACTGCTCGGACGTGGACAGGACGAAGAGCTGCCGAAAGTGCGGAATATCTGGACACTACGCTACCGACTGCACGAACGAACCGGCTTGTCCCCTGTGCGCTAAGGCGGGGCACGAGGACGTAGCGCACCTTGCGGGAACCGGGAGGTGTGCGGTGTTCCGGGCTGCGCTGGAGGAGTGCAGGAAGCAGGCCGGAAGACGGACAGAGTAGTTCAGGGAAACCTGAACAGGAGTAGGACAGCAGACATGCTACTACCACAGATAGCTGACGAACATGACGCCGACATTCTGATCCTGTGCGAACCGTACAGGAGAAGAACGACACAAACGTACATTACAAACGAGACAGAGACCACAGCTATCTGGGTTAGGGGCGTTGCCCAATCTCGAATAACAAGCTGCGGTGTCGGGGACGACTACGTCTGGGCAAGGGTCGGCGCTGTCACATACGTCAGCGTCTATCTGACACCCAACTGCGCCGCGGTGGAGTTCGAGAGAAAGGTAGCGCTCCTTGAGGACGGAATCAGGGATCTGCCTGGGGACGTTGTTGTCGGAGGCGACTTCAACGCGCGGGCGATCGAGTGGGGAATGACAGCAACGAACAAACGTGGACGGTTGCTGCTGGAGATGGCCGCAAGGCTGGACCTGGTAGTAGCCAATACAGGAAACACACCGACGTACAGACGACCAGGGTTCGGAGACTCCATCCCTGACGTCACAATGACATCGGACAGAATATCGCCACGGATAGGGCAATGGCGGGTGTTCGACGGCTATACGGCCAGCGACCACCAGTACATTGTCTTTGAAGTGGCAGGACAAACGGCGACGAGACGGACGAGGACCCAGCACCCCCCGCGGTGGAACCTCAACAAACTCGACGTACAGAAATTTTCAGAGGAGCTGGTGGTAGCACCAGCTCCGATTACAAAAGTCCCTCCGGAGCTGACTGGCCGGCAAAGAGCGGAAAGACTGGTGGACGAGACGGCCAAACTGACGGACCGGCTGTGCAATAGCACAATGCCGAAACGACGACATCGACAGAACAGACAGCCACAATACTGGTGGACGGACGAAATAGCCGAGCTGCGCAGGGTCTGCTTGGCGAGCCGACGACTCGTAACGAGGGCTGGGGGAAGACCCGAAAGGGAAAACCTCCAAGCCGCATATAAGACAGCACGGAAGAAACTGACGAGCGCGATACGAGACAGCAAGACGCGTTGCTGGAGGAGGCTCTGCGAGGAGGTGGATCAGGATCCCTGGGGCACTGGTTACAAAATCGTGACCGGTAAACTAGGGGCCCGGGTACCACCAGAAATCAAAGAAGCCGAATCCGCACGACGGATCGTCGACGGCTTGTTTCCAACACACCTGATACGGACGGACGTTACAGACGATACGGACACACCGGCAGCCCCCATCTTCACGGCGGAGGAGCTCACTAGGGCATCCAACGCAATGAAGACTGGTAAGGCACCGGGACCAGACGGAGTACCGGCGGAGATTATCCGGCTGATGGTCAATCTGAGGCCGGAGATATTTCTCGACCTGTATAACACATGTTTGACGACGGGCACGTTTAGCGACCGGTGGAAGGCGGCAAGGCTAGTTCTTATCCCCAAAGGTAGGGGCGACCCCAATACGCCGTCAGCCTACCGGCCGTTGAGTTTACTCGACACGACGGGTAAACTCTACGAACAATTACTGAGACCGAGACTGACGGATGTGATACAAACCAGTGGAGGCCTTTCAGACCTGCAGTTCGGCTTCAGGAAGGGTCGATCGACGATTGGAGCGATCCAAAAAGTGGTTGACTCCTTCCTGGACTTAGAAAGACATTGCCACGCAGCACGACCTGTCGTTCTGCTGGCAACCTTGGACGTCAGGAACGCCTTCAACTCGGCCAGGTGGGTCGATATCCTGGAGGCGCTTGAAAGCAACTTCGGGGTTCCGGCTTACTTGGCTCGGGTGGTGGAGGACTACCTGAAAAACAGACAGATTACGTACGAGACGACTGAAGGACCAGTGACGAGGCAAATCACCGCCGGGGTTGCACAGGGGTCCATACTGGGACCGGACTTTTGGAACGGACTTTACGACGGCTTGCTCAGGCTGGAAATGCCGCTCGGCGTACTACTCGTCGCTTACGCTGACGACGTGGCGGCGGTGATCACCGAGCGGTCTCCGGATCTGGCACAGCTAAAACTGAACCAGACGATGCGACGAGTAGGACGATGGATGACGGATCACGGACTACAACTCGCGACAGAAAGGACCGAACTGACGTTCCTTAGTAGAAGACGTATACAGACGAGACTTCCTATGTTGGTCGGGACGGACAAAATCGTGGCCGGGGGGGAAGTCAAGTATCTAGGGGTAACTCTGGATACGAAGATGACCTTCTGGCCTCATATACAGAAAACAGCTCAGAGGGCGGCCGAGAGGATAGCATCCCTAAGCCGCCTGATGGCTAACACGACTGGACCGAGACCGGGCAAACGACGACTTTTAATGGCGACGGCCCACTCGATCCTCCTTTACGGCGCGGAGATCTGGGCAGATGCCCTGAAGACAAAGAAGTACTGCCACGCGATGACGACGGTACAAAGACGGGGTGCGCTGAGGATCGCCTGCTCCTATCGAACTGTATCTGCACAAGCAGTTTTGGTGGTGGCCGGCGTAATCCCCGTAGACCTCCTAGCTTTCGAGCGAAAGAGGATCTACGGGAAAAGCGCGGACATAAGACGGGAGGATGCGGCAGTTGCGGAGCGCAACAGGACAATACAGACTTGGCAAGACCGATGGACAGAAGAACGCACAGGCAACTGGACGAGACGACTTGTAAAGGACCTGAGACCGTGGATCGGAAGGGAGTTTGGAGACGTGAATTTTTACGTTACCCAGCTCCTGACCGGACACGGCTACTTCCGAAGGTACCTTTACAACATGAACAGAGTACGGACGCCAGACTGTAAGTACTGCGGACACGAACGAGACGACGCGGAGCACACATTTTTTGTGTGTGACCACTGGACAGAACTGCGACTAGAACTCGAGACGATTGTTGGTAGCATCACCCCGGACAACATTGTCCAGGTGATGCTCTACTCAACAGAATGGTGGCAACTAGTTGCCACCTATACAGACACGATACTGCGACGAAAAAACGTAGACGGCTGCCTCACCTAACTGAGCAGACGGACTGACGTGACGCGACAGGTTACAGACAACAAGACGAACGGACGAACAAAAACAGAACCCCCAGCCAGAAGTAATATCGAAATAGTTCCTGGTCTGGGGGAGGGCAACAAGGAGAGGGCGGTTTAGTGGGTAGGCCTACTTTTTTGGGAGTCCCACATACCCCCCCAGTTCGAAAGGCTGGGGGATATCCGTAAAAAAGATTCCGCAACTCCTTGTAAAAATAATAATAATAATAATAATAATAATAATAATAATAATAATAATAATAATAATAATAATAATAATAATAATAATAATAATAATAATAATAATAATAATAATAATAATAATAATAATAATAATAATAATAATAATAATAATAATAATAATAATAATAATAATAATAATAATAATAATAATAATAATAATAATAATAATAATAATAATAATAATAATAATAATAATAATAATAATAATAATAATAATAATAATAATAATAATAATAATAATAATAATAATAATAATAATAATAATAATAATCCCTCCCAAGTGTGTCGCCTTGCCGCGGCGGGGGGGCTTGCGTTTCTGCAATGAACTTTGGAGCTCGGCCGGCGGGGGCTCTAGCCCCTGGCAGGTCTAACCTTGCCGGACAGGTCCATGGGGAGCAGGCAGACTAAGAACACACAACATCAAAAGCTACGGTGGAAGGCATCGTGCCTACGGCTGCATGGCCGCAATGATGTAAACTAAAGCGGTCGCGAACGATCCCTGCAGGGCACCGGGTGGAACCCTGCAGTATTTACACCTTACCTAGACAAGGCGGCTCTGCCTAGGCAGACCTACATTCCGACCTACTCGTGGGATTAATATGGAGAAACTTTTAAAAGAAATAAAACCTAAGCAGAAGAAGGAGTTGGAAAAAACATCGACCGAGGAAGAGCTCAGGACAATCGGAGAACTCGCGACGAACAATATCGGGGGAGAGTCGAACGATGATAGCTTGGCGAACGTGACCGAAAGTGTCAACCTGAGAAAGAGAAGTATACTTCAGTCATGTTCGTCAACAGGCACGGAAGATCGATCTCTACATCAGAAGAAAAAGAAATTAAGATACAGAAAGAGAGAAACGACACCGCCACCCATGGAAGAGGGTAAAACGGTTCCACCTGTCGTCGGAAATATAAGGAGGCATCGAGAAAAACCTGGAACCTCCTCATTCGACGATGACAGTGGGAACGAGCCCGATTTGACAGAGTTATTACAACTCATTCATGAGACCGCGACGAAAATGGAAGAGGCAGCGGCAATACAGAAAAATATGAATATGGCGGTAAAAACCGGCATTAAGACGATTCTTGAGGCCGCCGACGCTGCGCTAAACATGCAAAGCAGGACAGCCTCGAAGGGACAAATGATGGCAGACGACCTGACAGAGACAGAAACGGAGACAACGGAACCGGCGACGCGACCGACGAAACGGAAACGGGAGACGACGGAGACCCCACCAGAGGCCCGACAGAAGACACCCCCAAGAACGGAGGAGGCCGAAACCTGGACAACCGTGAGGAAACGAAAAAAGAAGAAAAAAACGACGGAACCGAAAAACAAAACGGACGAGACGAACGTACCGACCCAGGCTGAAAAGCGCAGACCGACCCCCAAACATAGGGGAACGGCTGTGCTGGTCAAGCCTGGGAAAGACAACACGTACTCGGACATCGTACGGAAGATAAGGACGACGGTCGACCCGACGTGCAGTCATGTACAGGTGATGGCTCTAAAGAAGACCAAGGACGGACGGTGTCTCATCAAGATACAGACAGACACGGACGGACGAGAACAGTTTGAGCGCGCACTACAGGACGCGGTTGGGGACACGGGCAGTGTAAGGACCGTGACTTCTAGGGTGCAACTGGAGATCATGGACCTGGACTGCGTTACCACCGCGGAGGACGTGATACGGGCGCTGAGACGAGAAACGGGACGAGACGGCGACTTTGGTGTCCACATCTTCGGCCCGAACCGGGCCGAGCAGTACATGGCGGTCTGCGACCTCGAGACACGGGAAGCCGAGGTGCTGCTGGACCGGGGCCGGATCGGGATAGGATGGGTGCGATGCCGACTACGACAACGATTGACGGTGACCAAATGCTACAAATGCCTGGGCTACGGACATACAAGGACGAGCTGCACGAACGCGGATCGGACAAAGAACTGCAGGAAATGCGGCGAGACGGGACATTATGCGACGGACTGTAAAAACAGACCGGCTTGCCCACTGTGCTCTGAGGCGGGACACGGGGACGTAGCGCACCTTGCGGGAACCGGAAGGTGTGCGGTATTCCGGGCTGCGCTGGAGGAGTGCAGGAGGCAGGCCGGAAGACGGACAGAATAGTTCAGGGAAACCTGAACAGGAGTAGGACAGCAGACATGCTACTACCACAGATAGCTGACGAACATGACGCCGACATTCTGATCCTGTGCGAACCGTACAGGAGAAGAACGACACAAACGTACATTACGAACGAGACAGAGACCACAGCTATCTGGGTGAGGGGCGCTGCCCAATCTCGAATAATTAACTGCGGTGTCGGGGACGATTACGTCTGGGCAAGGGTCGGCGCTGTCACTTACGTCAGCGTTTACCTGACACCCAACTGCACCGCGGCGGATTTCGAGAGGAAAGTGGCGCTCCTTGAAGACGGAATCAGGAATCTGCCTGGAGACGTTATCATCGGGGGAGACCTCAACGCGCGGGCGATCGAGTGGGGAATGACAACAACGAACAAACGTGGACGGCTGCTGCTGGAGATGGCCGCAAGGCTAGACCTGGTAGTAGCAAATACGGGAAACGTACCGACATACAGACGACCAGGGTTTGGAAACTCTATCCCTGACGTCACAATGACATCGGACAGAATATCGCCACGGATAGGACAGTGGCGGGTTTTCGGCGGCTATACGGCCAGCGATCACCAGTACATTGTCTTCGAAGTGGCAGGACAAACGGCGACGAGACGGACGAGGACCCAGTACCCCCCGAGGTGGAACCTCAACAAACTCGACTTACGAAAATTTTCGGAGGAGCTGGCGGCAGCACCAGCACCAATGACGAAAGTCCCCCTTGAACTGACTGGCCGGCGAAGGGCGGAAAGACTCACGGATGAGACGGCCAAACTGACGGACCGGCTGTGCAACAGCACAATGCCGAAACGACGACATAGACCAAACAGACAACCACAATACTGGTGGACGGACGAAATAGCCGAGCTGCGCAGGCTCTGCTTGGCGAACCGCCGACGAGTTACGAGGGCTGGGGGAAGACCCGAAAGGGAAAACCTCCAAGCCACTTACAAGACGTCACGAAAAACACTTACGAACGCCATAAGGGACAGCAAAACGCGATGCTGGAAGCAGCTCTGCGAGGAGGTGAACGAAGACCCCTGGGGAACCGGTTACAAAATTGTGACTGGCAAACTAGGGGCCCGAGTTCCACTTGAACTCAAAGATGCCGAAACCGCAGAACGGATTGTTGACGGACTGTTTCCGACCCACCCGATACGGACGAACGTGACAGACGACACGGAGGCCCCGGCGGCCCCCATATTTACCGCGGAGGAGCTCTTCAAAGCGACTGCCGCGATGAAGACTGGCAAGGCGCCGGGACCAGACGGAGTGCCGGCGGAGATTCTCCGGCTGATGGTTCGCCTGAGGCCGGAGATATTTCTTGACCTGTACAACACGAGCTTGACGACGGGAACGTTCAGTGACCGGTGGAAGACGGCAAGGCTAGTTCTTATCCCTAAGGGTAAGGGCGACCCCAATACGCCGTCAGCCTACCGGCCGCTGAGTTTACTCGACACAACGGGTAAACTCTATGAACAACTACTAAAACCGAGACTGACGGACGCGATACAGACCAGCGGAGGCCTCTCAGACCGGCAGTTCGGCTTCAGGAGGGGACGATCAACGATAGGAGCGATTCAAAAAGTGGTCGATTCCTTCCTGGATTTGGAGAGACATTGCCATGCAGCGCGACCAATCGTTCTGCTGGCGACCTTGGACATCAGGAACGCCTTTAACTCGGCCAGGTGGGTTGACATCCTGGAGGCGCTTGAAGGCAACTTCGGGGTTCCGGCTTACCTGGCTCGGGTGGTGGGCGACTACCTAAGAAACAGACGGATCACGTACGAGACGACTGAAGGACCGGTGACGAGACAAATCACCGCGGGGGTTGCACAGGGGTCCATACTGGGACCAGACTTTTGGAACGGACTCTACGACAGCTTACTCAGGCTGGAATTGCCGCTTGGCGTTTTCCTTGTCGCCTACGCTGACGACGTGGCGGCGGTGATCACCGAGCGGTCTCCAGACCTGGCACAGCAAAAACTGAACCAGACGATGCGGCGAGTGGGCCGTTGGATGACGGACCACGGACTACAACTCGCGACAGAAAAGACAGAACTGACTTTCCTTAGCAGAAGACGCATACAGACGAGACTACCCATGTGGGTCGGGACGGACGAAATCGAGGCCGGAGGTGAAGTCAAGTACTTGGGAGTGACCCTAGATACGAAGATGACCTTCTGGCCTCATATACAAAAAACATGCCAGAAGGCGGCTAAGAGGATAGCATCCTTAAGCCGCCTAATGGCTAACACAAACGGGCCAAGACCGGGAAAACGACGACTCCTAATGACAACAGCCCACTCGATCCTCCTGTACGGCGCGGAGATCTGGGCAGATGCCCTGAAGACAAAGAAGTACTGCCACGCCATGACAACGGTACAAAGACAGGGTGCGCTGAGGATCGCCTGCTCCTACCGAACTGTCTCTGCACAAGCAGTCTTGGTGGTTGCGGGCGTGATCCCCGTGGACCTCCTAGCTTTCGAGCGAAAGAGGATCTACGGGAGAAGCGCGGACATAAGACGGGAAGATGCGGCGGTCGCGGAACGCGACAAGACGATACAGACTTGGCACGAACAATGGACAGAAAGAGCGACAGGCAACTGGACAAGACGACTAATAAAGGACCTGAGACCGTGGATCGAAAGGGATTTTGGGGACGTAAATTTTTACATCACCCAGTTCCTGACGGGACACGGTTACTTTAGACGGTACCTTTATAACATGGACAGAGTACGGACGCCAGACTGTAAGTACTGTGGATACGAACGAGACGACGCGGAACACACATTTTTTGTGTGCGACCGCTGGACAGGACTCCGACTGGAACTGGAGACGATTGTTGGCAGCATCACCCCGGACAACATTGTTCAGGTGATGCTCCACTCGACAGAATGGTGGCAACTAGTTGCCACCTATACAGAGACGATACTGCGACGAAAAAACGTAGACGGCTGCCTCACCTAACCGAGCAGACAGACTGACGTGACGCGACAGGTTACAGACAGCAAGACGAACGAACGAACACGGACAGAACCCCCAGCCAGAAGTAATACCAAAATAGTTCCTGGTCTGGGGGAGGGCAACAAGGAGAGGGCGGTTTAGTGGGTAGGCCTACTTTTTTGGGAGTCCCACATACCCCCCCAGTTCAAAAGACTGGAGGATATCCGTAAAAAGGATTCCGCAACTCCTTGTATAATAATAATAATAATAATAATAATAATAATAATAATAATAATAATAATAATAATAATAATAATAATAATAATAATAATAATAATAATAATAATAATAATAATAATAATAATAATAATAATAATAATAATAATAATAATAATAATAATAATAATAATAATAATAATAATAATAATAATAATAATAATAATAATAATAATAATCCCTCCCAAGTGTGTCGCCTTGCCGCGGCGGGGGGGCTTGCGTTTCTGCAATGAACTTTGGAGCTCAGCCGGCGGGGGCTCTGGCCCCTGGCAGGTCTAACCTTGCCGGACAGGTCCATGGGGAGCAGGCAGACTAAGAACACACAACATCAAAAGCTACGGTGGAAGGCATCGTGCCTACGGCTGCATGGCCGCAATGATGTAAACTAAAGCGGTCGCGAACGATCCCTGCAGGGCACCGGGTGGAACCCTGCAGTATTTACACCTTACCTAGACAAGGCGGCTCTGCCTAGGCAGACCTACATTCCGACCTACTCGTGGGATTAATATGGAGAAACTTTTAAAAGAAATAAAACCTAAGCAGAAGAAGGAGTTGGAAAAAACATCGACCGAGGAAGAACTCAAGACAATCGGAGAACTCGCGACGAACAATATCGAGGGAGAGTCGAACGATGATAGCTTGGCGAACGTGACTGAAAGTGTCAACCTGAGAAAGAGAAGTATACTTCAGTCATGTTTGTATACAGGCACGGAAGATCGATCTCTACATCAGAAGAAAAAGAAATTAAGATACAGAAAGAGAGAAACGACACCGCCACCCATGGAAGAGGGTAAAACGGTTCCACCTGTCGTCGGAAATATAAGGAAGCATCGAGAAAAACCTGGAACCTCCTCATTCGACGATTACAATAAGAACCAACCCGATTTGACAGAATTATTACAACTCATTCATGAGACCGCGACGAAAATGGAAGAGGCAGCGGCAATACAGAAAAATATGAATATGGCGGTAAAAACCGGCATTAAGACGATTCTTGAGGCCGCCGACGCTGCGCTTAACATGCAAAGCAGGACAGCCTCGAAGGGACAAATGATGGCAGACGACCTGACAGAGACAGAAACGGAGACAACGGAACCGGCGACGCGACCGACGAAACGGAAACGGGAGACGACAAAGACCCCACCAGAGGCCCGACAGAAGACACCCCCAAGAACGGAGAAGGCCGAAACCTGGACAACCGTGAGGAAACGAAAAAAGAAAAAAAAAACGACGGAACCGAAAAACAAAACGGACGAGACGAACGTACCGACCCAGGCTGAAAAGCGCAGATCGACCCACAAACATAGGGGAACGGCTGTACTGGTCAAACCTGGGAAAGACAACACGTACTCGGACATCGTACGGAAGATAAGGACGACGGTCGACCCGACGAGCAGTCATGTACAGGTGATGGCTCTAAGGAAGACCAAGGACGGACGGTGTCTCATCAAGATACAGACAGACACGGACGGACGAGAACAGTTTGAGCGCGCACTACAGGACGCGGTTGGGGACACGGGCAGTGTAAGGACCGTGACTTCTAGGACACAACTGGAGATCATGGACCTGGACTGCGTTACCACCGCGGAGGACGTGATACGGGCACTGAGACGAGAAACGGGACGAGACGGCGACTTTGGTGTCCACATCTTCGGCCCGAACCGGGCCGAGCAGTACATGGCAGTCTGCGACCTCGAGACGCGGGAAGCCGAGGTGCTGCTGGACCGGGGCCGGATCGGGATAGGATGGGTGCGATGCCGACTACGACAACGATTGACGGTGACCAAATGCTACAAGTGCCTGGGCTACGGACATACAAGGACGAGCTGCACGAACGCGGATCGGACAAAGAACTGCAGGAAATGCGGTGAGACGGGACATTACGCGACGGACTGTAAAAACAGACCGGCTTGCCCACTGTGCTCTGAAACGGGACACGGGGACGTAGCGCACCTTGCGGGAACCGGAAGGTGTGCGGTATTCCGGGCTGCGCTAGAGGAGTGCAGGAAGCAGGCCGGAAGACGGACAGAATAGTTCAGGGAAACCTGAACAGGAGTAGGACAGCAGACATGCTACTACCACAGATAGCTGACGAACATGACGCCGACATTCTGATCCTGTGCGAACCGTACAGGAGAAGAACGACACAAACGTACATTACGAACGAGACAGAGACCACAGCTATCTGGGTAAGGGGCGCTGCCCAATCTCGAATAATTAACTGCGGTGTCGGGGACGATTACGTCTGGGCAAGGGTCGGCGCTGTCACTTACGTCAGCGTTTACCTGACACCCAACTGCGCCGCGACGGATTTCGAGAGGAAAGTGGCGCTCCTTGAAGACGGAATCCGGAATTTGCCTGGAGACGTTATCATCGGGGGAGACCTCAACGCGCGGGCGATCGAGTGGGGAATGACAACAACGAACAAACGTGGACGGCTGCTGCTGGAGATGGCCGCAAGACTAGACCTGGTGGTAGCAAATACGGGAAACGTACCGACGTACAGACGACCAGGGTTTGGAAACTCCATCCCTGACGTCACAATGACATCGGACAGAATATCACCACGGATAGGACAGTGGCGGGTTTTCGACGGCTATACGGCCAGCGATCACCAGTACATTGTCTTCGAAGTGGCAGGACTAACGGCGACGAGACGGACGAGGACCCAATACCCCCCGAAGTGGAACCTCAACAAACTCGACTTACGAAAATTTTCGGAGGAGCTGGCGGCAGCACCAGCACCAATGACGACAGTCCCCCCTGAACTGACTGGCCGGCAAAGGGCGGAAAGCCTCACGGACGAGACGGCCAAACTGACGGACCGGCTGTGCAACAGCACAATGCCGAAACGACGACATAGACCAAACAGGCAACCACAATACTGGTGGACGGACGAAATAGCCGAGCTGCGCAGGCTCTGCTTGGCAAACCGCCGACGAGTTACGAGGGCTGGGGGAAGACCCGAAAGGGAAAACCTCCAAGCCACTTACAAGACGTCACGAAAAACACTTACGAACGCCATAAGGGACAGCAAAACGCGATGCTGGAAGCAGCTCTGCGAGGAGGTGAACGAAGACCCCTGGGGAACCGGTTACAAAATTGTGACTGGCAAACTAGGGGCCCGAGTTCCACTTGAACTCAAAGATGCCGAAACCGCAGAACGGATTGTTGACGGACTGTTTCCGACTCACCCGATACGGACGAACGTGACAGACGACACGGAAGCCCCGGCGGCCCCCATGTTTACCGCGGAGGAGCTCTCCAAAGCGACTGCCGCGATGAAGACTGGCAAGGCGCCGGGACCAGACGGAGTACCGGCGGAGATTCTCCGGCTGATGGTTCGCCTGAGGCCGGAGATATTTCTTGACCTGTACAACACGAGCTTGACGACGGGAACGTTCAGTGACCGGTGGAAGACGGCAAGGCTAGTTCTTATCCCTAAGGGTAAGGGCGACCCCAATACGCCGTCAGCCTACCGCTTTTTTGTGTGCGACCGCTGGACAGGACTCCGACTGGAACTGGAGACGATTGTTGGCAGCATCACCCCGGACAACATTGTTCAGGTGATGCTCCACTCGACAGAATGGTGGCAACTAGTTGCCACCTATACAGAGACGATACTGCGACGAAAAAACGTAGACGGCTGCCTCACCTAACCGAGCAGACAGACTGACGTGACGCGATAGGTTACAGACAGCAAGACGAACGGACGAACACGGACAGAACCCCCAGCCAGAAGTAATACCAAAATAGTTCCTGGTCTGGGGGAGGACAACAAGGAGAGGGCGGTTTAGTGGGTAGGCCTATTTTTTTGGGAGTCCCACATACCCCCCCAGTTCAAAAGACTGGAGGATATCCGTAAAAAGGATTCCGCAACTCCTTGTATAATAATAATAATAATAATAATAATAATAATAATAATAATAATAATAATAATAATAATAATAATAATAATAATAATAATAATAATAATAATAATAATAATAATAATAATAATAATAATAATAATAATAATAATAATAATAATAATAATAATAATAATAATAATAATAATAATAATAATAATAATAATAATAATAATAATAATAATAATAATAATAATAATAATAATAATAATAATAATAATAATAATAATAATAATAATAATAATAATAATAATAATTTAAGGGGGGTGAAATGCAGTTTACGCACGGGGTGTGGGGCTCCCGTGCTGGACTACCCACTAAAACACCTCCTTCTTCTAAGACACTAGTCTGGCACCGTTTATCACATTACTTCAGACTAGGCTCGTTTACCTTCGCCCAATGGGCTCTCTGCGTTTTTCGACTCTTCTTTCTCTCTCGTTTCTTTACTCATTTATTAACTTACTACCCCATATCGTTTTTTTTTATCCGCAGAACGCTCTCGACATACTGTGTTATCCGTCTCCAGGCTATCTCGTTGTTCAGCATGTTCGCTACGACCGTATATGGTGACAGCGGGCCCATTTCACTTTCCACAGTGGTTCTTTCCTGCGACCACCTTTCGCAGTGGAAAAACGTGTGGTTAGCGTCGTCGTTAATACCCGGGCAATAAGGGCAGTTCGGAGATTCGACCTTCCCCATTTTGTGCAGGTACAAGTTGAAGTACCCGTGACCGGTCAAGAATTGGGTCAGGTAGTATTCCACTTCTCCGTGTTTTCTCTCTATCCACGCCTTGACATTTGTTATTAGTGTCGCAGTCCATCGTCCTCTCGTTTCAGCGTCCCAAGATGTTTGCCATTCTTCCATTGTCCGCGCTCTCTCCTCTTCCGATGCTGTTCTCTTACCTACCTCAGTTTTCCGCTCATAGATCGCTTTGCGTTCTCTGGCGAGAAGAGCAATAGGGATGACCCCTGCAATCACGAGAACCGCTGGTTCGGATACTGTTCTGTAGGCTGAGGCGACTCTGAGTGCGCTCCGCCTTTGCACCTGGGCTAGCCGTTTTCGGTGCGTTTCTTTGCTGAGGGCATCCGCCCACACTTCGGCACCATAGAGTAGAACCGATTGGACAGTAGTCATCAAAAGTCGGCGTTTGCTGGCTGTTGGGCCGCTGACATTTGCCATGAGCCTGCTCAGTCCTGTGACCCCTTTAGCTGCTTTATCCGCTGTTCGTTTGATGTGCTCGAGAAAGCTTAGCTTATTGTCGATCACGATCCCAAGGTATTTGGCCGTCGGTTTTGTCTCTACCAGCTCATTTCCTACGCGCATTTCCAGGATCGTAGGGATCCTCCTTTTGGTGAGAATGACTATTTCTGTTTTGTTTAGGGCTAGAACCAATCCATGGTCTGTCATCCAGTTGTTTACGGTGCGCATCACTTGGTTTAGCTTCAGTTGCGCCTTCTCAGTGTCCCGAGCAGCGATGAGCACTGCGATGTCATCCGCGTAGCCAACCATTACCGTTTCCTCAGGCATGGTTGTTTGTAACAGGCTATCGTAGTTTATGTTCCAGAGGTCCGGCCCGAGTATCGAGCCTTGAGCCACCCCTGCAGTAACCTTCCTTCTCCGTCGCCCTTCTTTGGTGGTGAAAAGTAGGGTGCGTTCCTTCAGATAATTATTGAACATTCGTAATAGATACTCCGGTATGTGCAACGTTGTCTCAAGCGCTTCAAGCATGTCACTCCACTTAGCGGAGTTAAACGCGTTTTTTACGTCTAGCGTGACCAGAAGGACTATGCGTCGTGTTAGCTGGTTTCGGGCTTCCGCTCTTCTAACTGCTTCCTTCGTTTCTAGGACTGCGTCCACTGTCGATCGCCCTGCCCTAAACCCGTATTGCTTCGGAGAGAGGTTTCCCGCGTCCTCGATTGCCTTGTGTAATCGTGCCCGCAGAAGTTTTTCTAAGGCTTTCCCTGCTGTGTCCAGCATACACAATGGCCGGTATGCCGACGGCAGCTCTGGATTCCCTTTTTCTTTATTGATTAGTGTTAACCGTGCGGCCTTCCAGCGGTTACTAAAAGTTCCCGTTGTCAGACACGCGTTATACATATTAAGTAACACGTCCGGGCACAGCCTGTTTACCATTTTCAGGACTTCGCTCGGGATGCCATCAGGGCCGGGCGCTTTTTTGTTTCGTAAGGACAGAATCGCCTTTTCCAGTTCTTCTCTGGTAAACAGTGGCACTTCTCCTATGTCGCCTGCCTCTGTCTCCGTTCTTTCAGGATGAGTGGGGAAGAGTGCATCAACGATTTTTTCCATGGTGGCAGCGTCCATGACGCTAGATGGTTTGAGTGCCCCTAATTTTTGGGCAGCAATCTTGTATCCCAGCCCCCATGGGTCTCTGTTTACGTCGTCCATAAGTTCCTCCCAGCAGCCTCTCTTGCTCTTGTTTATAGTGCGTCGTAGTTCTTTTTTCGCGGCCTTATGTGTTGCAGAAAGGGTATTCGCATCTGCCCGATTTCTTGCGCGCTGTGCTTCCCTCCGCAGTCGGTAGCATCGGCGTCGCAGTTCCGCGATCTCTGGGGTCCACCAGTAGGCGAGTCGCTTATCCTGTCGCGGATGTACCCGTGGCATAGAGGCCTCGCAGGCTGTGGTAATAAGCTTCATGGTAGATTCCACGAGAGCTTCTGTGGCTGAGGTACTATTCCCATTTACATTCGCCATTTCCACGCCTTTAGAGATCTCAGCGGCAAATCTTTCTTCGTTCATTCTTGCAGTATTCCATCTCTTGCGTTTTTCCGGTGGCTGCGTCTGTAGGTTAGTTCTTTCCATTACATCAAAGGCGATATATTGGTGGTCACTACCAGAGTAGTCCTCTTCTACCTTCCATCTTTCGATCAGGGGCACACGCCCCTCAGTCGCGAAAGTGACGTCGGGTATGGTCTCTGTGTACCCAGGGCGTCGGTACGTGGTGGTGCTCCCAGCGTTTAGTATAATGAGGCCTCTCCTAGCGGCCATTTCCATGATGGATTTCCCTCGGCTGTCCTGGTATGGCATTCCCCACTCTAATGCTTTTGCGTTGAAGTCCCCTGCGACGACGATATCCCCTGTTAGGTTAAGGATCTCATCCTCCAAGGCGTCGAGCTTCACCTGAAACTCCCGGAAAGTCTCGTTTGGTGTGAAGTAACAGCTGATGAAGGTTGCTTCTCCACTTTTAACCCACACAAAGCCCCTGCCGCGTCCGTGGCTCTTCACCGGCACTTTCCCTAGGTCAGGGATCCAGATTGCCGCGGTGCCAAGCAAATGAGAGAACCAAGACGGAGGATTCCGATCCTTGTATTGTTCGCTGATGATGACGAAGTCTACGTTTTTCTCTGCGACTAACTGGTAGAGTAACTCGTTCGCTACTCTGCTCCTGTTCATGTTTGCCTGGAGAATACGGGTCATTTTATTTTTTTCTTGGCCTCCTCCAGGGCCTCTCTAAATATCTTGCATTGTCCCGAGCCAGCGATGTGGTTTCTTTCTTCTTCACAGATCACGCATTGTCCCGGCGCCTTGCAGGACCTTGCTTTATGCTCTGTCGATCCGCACTTAAAGCAGAGGTTGCTTCTGTCCGGACCTTTGCATACCCTAGCTGCGTGGCCGTAGCCAAGGCACTTAA